>OX463840.1:51103526-51258504 GCA_949825065.1 Odontocerum albicorne | reverse complement strand
GATTTCCAATCTGGTTTTCACTTAAAACCTCTGTAACTAGCGTATTGGCCCAACTATAGGGCGACCCCGATTATAAGGCGACCCCTATTTTTTTATCTGCTTTTTGGAGAAA
Organism: Odontocerum albicorne; assembly: GCA_949825065.1. NCBI lineage: Eukaryota > Metazoa > Arthropoda > Insecta > Trichoptera > Odontoceridae > Odontocerum > Odontocerum albicorne. The sequence goes on along the minus strand of OX463840.1, from coordinate 51,258,392 downwards.
AATCATTTCCCTCACCATTATATTGTAATATTATGAAAAATAAAACTCGAAAATAAGGTGACCCTTTTTAAATAAAAAACCTCGCCTTATAGTTCGGACTAATACGGTACTTTCTGGTTGGTTGGAAGATATTGCCACATGGTAATAAGCCTACCAGGTTGTACTGTATCATAGTATAAATAGGCCAAAACCCATACGATGGTTGTCGTCAAAGAAAGAATACGAGAATTGAATTTTGAATAAAAGAGAGCGAGAGAGGAATACTTGGATTCTCTCTGAAAGTAATTCAAAATTTGAATCAACACTCCAAAAGACACTATACAACTGATTAGCTTGTTATACTTCAGAAAATGTAGGATGGGTCCTGCGACGTTTTAAACGTCATGTCTCAAAGAGATGGGATAAAATAGTTTTTTTTACAAACTGAATAGTTTTTTATATAAATCGAAAAATTGTTTTTCTCTAAACTGACGTTTTAATTCCTAATTTTCATTATACTGACTTTCTAATGTATTGCATGATTTGTATCTTTAAATAGGCCAAGATCCACTATGAATTAATACTAATTACGAACATTTAATTTTAGATATAAAAAAATCGAAAATCCCAATTATCGTATACCCCATCCCTAGCCAATGCAGACTAACGTTGTGACTTTTGACAAACGTCACCAAATATTATATGATTTAAACAAACTGCCACATTTTTGCTAATTTGTAACAAGATGTACGAGTATTAATTTGTCATTATTGTTAGTTTTATGTAATGTATTTACCTAAATAACTTGCTATTTATTAGTATCGAGGCTTATATTAAAGTTGATAAAATAATTAAAATTACTGAATGTCGTTATAAGGTTGTATTGGGACCAATTTGTGAACTGTCACATGGACCATGCTATATTTTTTCTAGTATAACATTTTTGAGTGCCCTAACGTGTTGTCTGTAGGGAATCCAAGATTTCCTTCCATACATTAGAGATTGTAGTTTTTAATGTTAGATCACATACATTGCTAATTTGTAACAAGATGTACGAGTATTAATTTGTCATTATTGTTAGTTTTATGTAATGTATTTACATAAATAACTTGCTATTTATTAGAATCAAGGCTTATATTAAAGTTGATAAAATAATTAAAATTACTGAACGTCCTTACAAGGTTGTATTGGGGCAAATTTGTGAACTGTCACAGGGACTGTGCTACAATTTCTGAAGTATAATTATGATTTTAATGAAAAAAAATTCCTCAGCCTCAAATTTTTTTTTTTACTTTACTTGCTTAAGAGTTATAAATTCTCCCACAATGGAAGTTAAAATTATGTTGTAATTTTCAACAAGTGATAGTCTTGTATTAAAGGTGCAATTTACTCACTGTTGTCTAAAATCGATGAATACAGCAAGAGCAAACAGAGCAACGATTGCTATCACCACCGCCAGAACGACCAGGCAGATGGTGAGAATGGTAGAGGAGGAGCCTGTAGTCACCCCTACAGCAGACACCAGTCCTCCAGGGGCCATGCTGCTCATAACGGGAGGGCCTCCTGTTGTGTCATCGGTCAAGAATTCTGCAACAAATTGAAAAGAAACATTTAAGATACATTCCAACCATATGCATATTTATGAAAACAATAAACATTAATTATCTTAGTAAATAAATATATTCATATCTTTCCGTTTCATCACTTGACACTTGCGTATACTCTTTCATATATAGGAATTCACGGCCATTATTTAAGAAGAAGATATCTTCACATCACGACACTCTTTCATATATAGGAGTTTACGGCCATTATTTAAGAAGAAGATATCTTCACATCACAACACTCTTTCATATATAGGAGTTTACGGCCATTATTTAAGAAGAAGATACCTTCACATCACGACATTCTTTCATATATAGGAGTTTACGGCCATTATTTAAGAAGAAGATATCTTCACATCACGACACTCGTTCATATATAGGAGTTTACGGCCATTATTTAAGAAGAAGATACCTTCACATCACGACACTCGTTCATATATAGGAGTTTACGGCCATTATTTAAGAAGAAGATACCTTCACATCACGACACTCTTTCATATATAGGAGTTTACGGCCATTATTTAAGAAGAAGATATCTTCACATCACGACACTCTTTCATATATAGGAGTTTACGGCCATTATTTAAGAAGAAGATACCTTCACATCACGACACTCTTTCATATATAGGAGTTTACGGCCATTATTTAAGAACAAGATACCTTCACATCACGACACTCGTTCATATATAGGAGTTTACGGCCATTATTTAAGAAGAAGATACCTTCACATCACGACACTCTTTCATATATAGGAGTTTACGGCCATTATTTAAGAAGAAGATACCTTAACATCACTTGACACTCTTTCATATATAGGAGTTCACGGCCATTATTTCAGAAGAAGATACCTTCACATCACGACACTCTTTCATATATAGGAGTTTACGGCCATTATTTAAGAAGAAGATACCTTCACATCACTTGACACTCTTTCATATATAGGAGTTTACGGCCATTATTTAAGAAGAAGATACCTTCACATCACGACACTCTTTCATATATAGGAGTTTACGGCCATTATTTAAGAAGAAGATACCTTCACATCACGACATTCGTTCATATATAGGAGTTTACGGCCATTATTTAAGAAGAAGATACCTTCACATCACGACACTCTTTCATATATAGGAGTTTACGGCCATTATTTAAGAAGAAGATACCTTCACATCACTTGACACTCTTTCATATATAGGAGTTCACGGCCATTATTTAAGAAGAAGATACCTTCACATCACTTGACACTCTTTCATATATAGGAGTTTACGGCCATTATTTAAGAAGAAGATACCTTCACATCACGACACTCTTTCATATATAGGAGTTCACGGCCATTATTTAAGAAGAAGATACCTTCACATCACTTGACACTCTTTCATATATAGGAGTTTACGGCCATCATTTAAGAAGAAGATACCTTCACATCACGACACTCGTTCATATATAGGAGTTTACGGCCATTATTTAAGAAGAAGATACCTTCACATCACGACACTCTTTCATATATAGGAGTTTACGGCCATTATTTAAGAAGAAGATACCTTCACATCACTTGACACTCTTTCATATATAGGAGTTTACGGCCATTATTTAAGAAGAAGATACCTTCACATCACTTGACACTCTTTCATATATAGGAGTTCACGGCCATTATTTAAGAAGAAGATACCTTCACATCACTTGACACTCTTTCATATATAGGAGTTCACGGCCATTATTTAAGAAGAAGATACCTTCACATCACTTGACACTCTTTCATATATAGGAGTTCACGGCCATTATTTAAGAAGAAGATACCTTCACATCACTTGACACTCTTTCATATATAGGAGTTTACGGCCATTATTTAAGAAGAAGATACCTTCACATCACTTGACACTCTTTCATATATAGGAGTTTACGGCCATTATTTAAGAAGAAGATACCTTCACATCACTTGACACTCTTTCATATATAGGAGTTCACGGCCATTATTTAAGAAGAAGATACCTTCACATCACTTGACACTCTTTCATATATAGGAGTTTACGGCCATTATTTAAGAAGAAGATACCTTCACATCACTTGACACTCTTTCATATATAGGAGTTTACGGCCATTATTTAAGAAGAAGATACCTTCACATCACTTGACACTTGACACTCTTTCATATATAGGAGTTTACGGCCATTATTTAAGAAGAAGATACCTTCACATCACTTGACACTCTTTCATTTATAGGAGTTCACGGTCATTATTCAAGAAGAAAATAAGAATTTGTTTTACTTCCGTGAATATTTCACGGGTTGCAACTAGTATATATTATTTATGGTTAAGGCATTAACATTATGAAAGTTTAAAGACATTCTTTGTTTTATCAAACCCTGTTTATTCCACTTTATATATAGTATTGTATAAAGTGGAATAAACAGTGTTTTGATAAACAAATTACAATATTTGTATTAACTTGTCTTATGTGCATTTGTTTGTAAAAGACACTATTGTGTCGTAAATTAATAAAATAAATAAAAAAATATTAAAGTAGATTTCGTAGTCTTGTTGGTAAATTGCTAGTTTTCGACCTGGGGGTTTTGGGCTCGATTCCCAATGGTAACTGAAAAAATAACAAGTGATCCCAGTCTGGTTAAAGTGTTTATCTGGTATCTTATTCGTACATACTTAAAATTTGAGAATGTTGTTGGCTGTCCTTGTGTGGTAATACTAAACATTGATATTGAAGAAATGTGAGTCACTTGCCTACTCCATTAGTTCCTTGTTTGAAGGATTGATTATTGGAGCTGAAGATACTATAGTCTCTCGGCCATACTCTTCAATATATCCGCATCATCAATTCATCTGAATGGGTACCATAGAAATAAATGTTGTTGATCGCATTAACATCAAGGAAGATGATGAAACATGATCTTCCTTGATGTTGTTGGTAAGATTAAATATCATCTAACCGTCTTATCATCCGTATCATATTTGGCATTTTAATATTTTTCTTAACATCTCCTTGAGGATGAAAGCTGCAACGCCTTCAAAACCTTGGTAATTTTAAAAGTCAACCAAAATTATTTTGAAATAATGATAATATAAGAAATCCTCTAATATAATTATTTCCGAAAAAATATATACATTATTAAACTGTGTAAAAATAATGATGACCTTCTTGGTAAGGCGCTTTACTTCCACCCGGGGCTTTCGGGTTCGATTCTCGATGTTACTCGAAAAAGAAGTTAAAAGGTTACTGAAAAACAGTCTGGTAAAAACGTGTATCTGGTAACAATAATCACGTTAGAATGTTGTACCGTTACGTGCGACGTAGTATTCCAAACACGTGCGATGACGAACCGCGAGTACCGTGCTTACTCCAGTGGTTCTAAATTTAAGGACTCAATTATTAACTGATGTCTTGAGTAAGATAAAAATAGCATCCTGACATGGTTGCGACATGTGGAACGAATGAATAAAGAAAGACTAACAAAATAAATAAAACGTGAGTGGAAGATGTGTGAGAGAAAGACCAAGGAAAGTATGGTTAGATCAAGTGAATGCTATTTTGAAAGAAGGAAACGTAAAAGTTAGAAAAATCGCAGAAAGTGTATGGATGTAGAATAGGCTAAGCATGCCGATATAGGAAAGAAAGTCTAGTGTTCTGTCCTTTCTGCCTAGTCTGTCAGAAAAAAATATCGTGATGGTATGTATGTGTGTGTAACTAAAACAATGCTGTCTCCCGGCCATATTCTTCAATATGTCCAAATCCCCAATTCCTTTATATTGATATGTAAAAAAACTTACGTTTTTGGAAAACTTGTTTCATTTTCAGAGAGTATGGGCCCTGCATGTTTGCCACTGTGTCCTGCAATGTTCCGTAGTCAAGCACAAACTGTACTGATTACAGTTAATAATGAACTTTGGTCAGGTAGTTCATGAAGAAATAATAAAGGGATAGAAAGCGGGACTTATAGCAGGTCCTGTTTAGCAATTATGACGCCCTAAGAGGATTTTTTTTCTTTTGTATAGTACCCTTCAATATATTCTAATTGGTGATTCAGACATATTGAAGAGCGTGACCTGAAGAAAATATTGTTTTAGGTTTCAGGAATCGAGTTTTTGGACTTGGACTTGAACCCACTGGAGAAGGCACGGAACTAGTGGTTCATCATTGCACGTTTTGGTAACATTACTGCACTTGAAGAAACAACACTCGCACACGTAATTTTTTATCTGGCTATGACCCTTTTATTTTTCATCCTGGGTGCTATCAGGAATCGAACCCAAAATCCTCGGGTCGAAACCAAAAGTCTTACCACTTAGGACACGGAATTCACCCATAAAGGCGAATGTCTAACACAAGCTTGGGACAAAGAACTTGGAAACAAAATCGTGAAAACATATGTTAAAAAATAACTTATCAAAGGTTTCGATTTTAACTTTTTGGAACTCCGTATTAGAATATGTAACAATAAATTACTTTGTTATTCTTACTAATTACATTAATCCCCGCTACACGTATTTCTATTTCTTATCCCGAGGCTCTCTTCAAGCCGAATGTTCCCTGTTTGTTTTAGTAAAGTAACATGACACTAGTCTTATGTGTTATCTTTCATAACATATTTTATTAATTTATTAAAAAATTCGACTTTAATTTTATGGAAATCCATATTAGAATGTTTCATTATATTCACTATATTATTGCACTAATAACATTAATCTTCGCGACACGTCTTTCTACCTTTCGTCGTAGATCAATTTCAAAAGTGTTCTTTGCACTGTCATAATTATTTTTTTGATGGCTTTGTGATGTAGCACTTGGATTGTTAAAGCTGATAGTATTTTAAAATATTTAATAATCAGTTCGAACGGAATTTAGTCTTGTTTGTGCTCCCCTGAAGATGAGGTGAAAGCCTTGAAACCGGTAGGGTTATACCGTTACAAAATAGTGGAATAAAAAGGGTTTGATAAAAATAAACCTCCACAACGTTAATGCCTTAAACTATAAACAACATATTTATTAATCTGTTTACATCAATATATTTAACGTCTTAGGCAATAGATTTGAAAGTCTTCTCCTTAACACGGCACTGATCTGGTTGTCAATAAGATACTAGGGAAAAAGGACATTCATGAAAGAAAGAGGTGACAATTATCAAAAATTCTTTGAAGCTGGGAAATTTCCCGATTAACCCATTTACAACGGAATTGTCTGTATCATCATTCCAACGCTTATAATGTGTAGGATCACTGTTTCTCAACATGTTAAGCCTTGCGACTCCCAAAAAATAAAAATAATAAATTAAGACCCCCATGTATAAACTTATATTGGGTGTTAACATAAGTTGTGTCCGTTTTTTACAAATTTAAAAATGAGCACCAAAAGTAAAACAAAAAATGGTAAAAGTTATACGTCATTCGAAAGAAAATTTTCTGCTCTATAAGATATTGCTTTTACGTTACATATATTATTTTTTTACAAGCCTTCAAAATGAAATGCCAAGTAGACGAAAGTGAGCACTTTCGACACCTCCTTCTGTTCGAACAAAAATCAATTGTCGAACGTTGATATTTATTGTTTTCACTCAAAACATGTGGAACCCAAGCGCCGAACTTCTGGACTTTTCCCATTGATTTAAGATGACGGTCTATAGTCATGTGACTTCAATTCATCTGCTCAGACAAATCTACGGTGGTTTTAATGGGATCTTCATGAATAATATGGTTTAAGCGCGGTCCTCATCGAAGTCCACTGGTCATCCGGAACGCTCCATGTCGTTCAGGTCGAAATTACCGTCTTTAAAACGCAAAAACCATCGACGAGCTGTCCTTTCATTCATAGCATCTTCACCGTACTTTTCGCAAATATCGCGAGGAGCTTTGGCAGCTTTATTCCCTCGATTGAACGCGAACAGAAAGAGGTGTCGAAAATGCTCACTTTCATCTACTTGGCATTCATGGCATTGAAGGTTTGTAATCAAATAAAATAATACATGTAACGTAAAAACAAACACATTATCTTGTATAACAGAAAATTTTCTTTCGAATGACGTATAACCTTTACCATTTTGTTTTACTTTTGGTGCTCATTTTTTTAATTTGAAAAAACAAACGAACACAACTTATGTTAACACCTAATACATTGTATAACATATGAATTGGACTATGTACTGTAATTGTTTATAAATAAAAATAGTCATTTTTCACAGAAAACTGTGTCATTATTTTGAACAAGTAACCCACTTCTCTTTTATGTGCACGTGACCGCACAAATATTGTAATTGCACATAGACGATAAGCCTTATCAGACATCTATTGTTTTACCTCACTAAGAGGATAGTTAAACATTTACATACAAACGATAAGTCGTAACTTTGCCTCATAATGTAAATGATTGTGGGATATACTACCTTGATCAAAAAGTTTTAGGACCGGCCACCATGTGGCGCTGTCAGTCACCCGATTGGAATTCTTTTTTTTTTGTTAGGTTACCACATCTATCATTGACACTTCCCTCCAAATTTCAGCGTCATAGCTTAACATTTGTAAAAGTTACGCTGTACTGAGTACATCTACCTTTGTGCGTGTTTTCGATTTTTTACAAGTTTGAAAACGGCATCAACAAGTTTGCATTAAATTTTGTGTGAAAAACGGATTTAACGGTCCGCAGACCTTGGAAATGTTGGAGAAGTGTTTTTTGGTGGCACGAACGCTTCAGAAGTGGTCGTGAGTCGGTCGAGGATGACAAATGCAGTGCCAGTCGAAAACCGATGAAAACATCGATAAAATCAAAATGTTGACCGAAAACCACAAATTAACCATCAGAGAGCTGGCAGAGGACGTGAAAATCGCTTATGGATCCGCTCAAGACATTTTGGTTAGTGATTTGGGCCTCAGACGTGTCGCTGCAAAACTGGTGCCGAAACACCTCAATTTCATGCAAAAAAAGGACCGCGTTGAAATCGCGAAAGACATGATTTCCATCAGCTTTTGACCAAAAACAACACAACTACTATCCAGCAGCCTTTGAATTCACCTGATCTGGCTCCCTGCGACTTTTTCCTATTCAACCGACTTAAAAAACGGAACGCGTTACAGCACCCGAGAGGATGTCATGAAAAAATCGAAGACGGCTCTGATGGACATGCCGAAAATTGAGTACCAGCGGTGTTTCGAGGATTGGATCAAGCGCTGGCGTAAGTGCGTTGCAGTCGATGGGGAGTACTTTGAAGGGGACCATATCGATTTTGATGAATAAACTTGTATTTTCGATTTTATGAATAAAGTCCTAAAACTTTTTGATCAAGGTAGTATTGTATTTTTTTTGTTGGCAACCTTTTATTTTATCAACTGAATTGATTGTATTCATTGTCATTTATTAATTTTCGTTTTTTTTTTATCTACATGTACAATAATGTGGGCTGAAAAACATCAGTTGTCCTCGCGGCCGGGCTTGCCCTCTATTGGTGGGGTGTATCTCGACAGGCGGGATGTTATGAGATTAGCCCATACCTTTTGATAGTTTCTTTTTTAACAGTATTTTCTTTGCCATTATCTTGAGATATGCTCGTATACGTAATTTCAAAATATGTTAATACTCGTATAAAGGGTCTTTCAAATTGAGCGGTTTTTTAAATTCTTGGATAAAACACAGATGACGTCGCGAACTTGCCCGGGTCTTGTGACATTTGAGAAGTGTTATGTATGACATTCATAAAAATGGAGTCGTATACAATACAACAACGCGTTCAAATTGTTGAATTATTTTACGTATTGTTATCTCCGGAAACGGTGATGTTAATTGGCCACCAAGATCATGTGATCTGACACCGTTGGACTATTTTCTCTGGGGTTACGTGAAAAGCCAGATCTATAAGAATGACCCCCGATCAATTCCTGAGCTGAAGGACGAAATTATTCGCGTTATTGGTGAGTTAGAACCGCAATTATGCCAAAATGTCATCGAAAAATTTGACAATAGAGTGGACATCTGTGGAGCTGCAAGAGGTGTACATTTGGCGGATATTGTTTATTGTGTTTAAATGTCATACATTATACTTCAATGACCAATAAAAAAATGTAATCAAAGCAAATTGTGTGTTTTATTCAAGAATTAAAAAAAATTGAATTAAAAAAACTGCTTAATTTGAAAGACCCTTTACGTATTACGAGTACTGCTATTAACCTATATTTCTTATGATTATTATTAAAATTCCAATTGTTCAGCTGCCTTTGTAGCAACACGAAGACCGCGATGTCTTCGTCTATATCACAAAACGTGTTATTTTCCTTTTGTACGTGAAAGCTTTTTTATTTTCGCGACTCCCCTGATATTTGACAATTTAACAGCACCGATATCCTCCGAAACTTATATAATTATCTAATTAGAACCAAATTAGAATATGCATCTACGGTTTGGGCTCCTCATCAGCTCAAATATAAAAACAATATGGAACAAATACAAAAAAAATCCTCAGATATCTATGGTACAGAACAAAGGGCGATTACCCAAAATATGCTCACCATGCCGAACTTCTCACGGTGTGTAACTATAGAAGCCTCGAAACAAGAAGGCAAGAATCCATTGCGATATTCCTAATAAAGGTTTTCCAAGGTTGCTTTAACTGTCCCACGATTCTAGAAGCACTAAGTTTATATGCACCCAATAAATATAGCCGTACAAGGAATCACCCTCTGTTCTACATACCAACTTACGGGACAAATATCATGGCTAAACACTCAGTCACGCGTGGTATAGAGATATTGAACCAACTGAATGACACTGTTGATATATTTTCGGTACCGTCTAGCAGTATGAGAAGAATCCTGGCTGATATTATTCCTAACGAATAAGCTAACTCTAGAAGCAGACCCTCTTTGTGTAACAGGAGAAATCCGTTCGAAGTGGATAAAAAAAAACTCTCCTGGTGTTCGTAACCCATAGTTCTCCTCTAGGTACAGGTACAACAAAAAATACTCAATTCCACAAATAACTTTTTCTTTCTTTTATTTGTATATTGAAAACCCAAAGAACTTCCAATATGCAAAAAACCAGACCACTTAAATGGGGTTTTATTGTTACGTTCCACCTTGAAACAATTGTTCCATACAAGTCAATTATCAATTATCTCGGCACAGGTAAAATGTGGGTTGGATCTTTTTTGTATAAATATGTCTATAAGCTTAAAGAACCCAACCAAATACATATTTTTTTAGTTTTATTTAAAATAAATTAACGACCTGCGTAGCCTAGTTGATAAGATGCCTGTCTTCCTACCCGAGGGTTGCGGATTCGATTTCTGTTGGCACCCACATATTTTTTATAAAAGAAATACCACTTCTCTAGTTTACATTTAAGGCGTATGACATATTTTTGGTTGATTGGAAGAAATTACCACATGATAATAAATCTGTTGTATACAACGATATTGTAATATGTTAGAATGATTTGGTGATAATAGACTTATTTTTCATTATTTACTAAGATGAAGATAAAGTAAAGCACTCTGAGATGGTTTGGGCACACGGAACGAATGAATTAAGAAAAACTGACAAAACAAATATGCATTGCAAATGTGAGTGGAAGGTGTGGTAGAGGAATATCAAAGAAAGTATGGTTAGATCAAGTGTATATATTAAAAAAATGTAAACAGTCAGATAAATCGTAGGAATTGCTTGAGAAGGTGTATGGATATAGAAGAGGCGAAAGATGTGTGTCGCGATTTGAGACGGTCTCTTCTCTCTGCTTATTCAGACAGGGAGACGGCGTGATGGGATGTATGTATATTAAGAGTTTATTCCAGCTTAATTTATTAAGAGACGTTTATAAACTGCAATTTATTTTTGTTAAAGGTTTCAGCTCTAACTTTTTCGAACTCCATATTAAAACATTTTTATAAGTATATTTATTTGACACATGACAAGAAATATACATCATTTGCGAAAAAACAACAGGTAATTTAATTCGGACACACAATTTTAATGGATCTGGGTTTGTTGCCTTTCATTTGTCGTGTCCCCAGTAAACTAGGATTTTGTCTGTATTTCACTGAGGAAAATAAATCGATACTTCTTTTCGATTTTTGATTATATAAAACCCCGTTGCACATTCTCATCAACCTGACAAACAATGACACTCAATTACATATGTATACATCACACGAAATCAAACCCCTCACACTTCATCACTCCAGACAGACCAGAAACATTCACCCCACAATATACCGCACATAATCATAAAAACAAAAATATATAAAACAACAAAAAACACCACACTCAAAAGAGCTCACACGAATCTCTTCCACAAGTCATTCCTATTGCAAGATTAAACAATAAATTATATTGTTATCATTGTATTGTATTTCATCTTGCAAGAGCGTTCTTGAGGTATATATTTTGACGAAACAGTGCTATAAACCCGAATGTGTTACTATCATATATTGGAAGATCAACAACGATTTTTTCGTTGTTCGTCTTTCCTTAATAAGTTTTTTGCGGTTTACTTAGTAAATATATTTTTCCAAACATATGTAGATGCGTGAAATTACATAATATCATGGCCTCAGCCCCTACCTTCCTATCCTTACACTGAGTTATTTATATATTAATTTTGTAATATCTTGAATCTATCAGTAATAGTAATAGACTTTGCTCTCCAAAAGGCACTATATAAATTGTAATTGTATTATTATTATTATATAATTCATCTATTACTTATTATTATAGAGGCTCTGCATATCAGACCAGCAACTCGTGTCGAAGAACATCCTCAAGGACGGGCGAGTCTGAACACGGATAGTGGCACAAAGACTTGAACAATGGTGCCGGCACAGGCTGGTACGTGATGCTGTTGCCAATTCTATCTGTCGATTACCAGTTGGCATTGCATGCGAACTATTTTTTACTGTAAAACGATCATTGGTTAACGAGTTGGTATAAAAGAAACGAATGATCAACCAGTACTGTTAAAAAATATATACAATAGGGTATTTCCAACTTGCAGGTAAATAGTGTTTAATACATAAGTTATGTGAAATAGCAGGAGTTTTATATCGGATATATATACTAATATTTTAATTAAATCCCTGAATTACATACATAATAATAAAATGACAATTTATATAGCGCCGTTTAGAGAAGAAATTCTCCTTAAAGTCCGATATTGAGACTCCCCAGTTTCCTGGAGTGAGCAAAATCATCTCCTGTTTAACATTAATAAATGTGTCTGTGTATCTTATAGTCGATCGTTTTCACCAATCCACCATCAGTATACTATACAAGGAGTAGCATTAAACAGAGTTTCTGAATTCAAAGATTTGGGTGTAACCTTAGATGCCGGACTCACGTTCGTTAACCATGCCTCACGTTTGATATCGGACTGTTACAAACTACTCGGTTTTATAATGAGAATATCAAGAGAATTTAACAGTACCGATATCCTTCGAAACTTATATAATTATCTAATTAGAACCAAATTAGAATATGCATATACAGTTTGGGCTCCTCATCAGCTCAAATATAAAAACAATATAGAACAAATACAAAAAAAATTCTGAGATATCTAGGTACAGAACTAAGGGTGATTATCCAAAATATGCTCATCATGTCGAACTTCTCACGGTGTGTAACTATAGAAGCCTCTAAACAAGAATCCATTGCGATATTCCTACTTAAGGTTTTTCAAGGCTGCTTTAACTGTCTTCTCCCTGTCGGGATAGGCAGAGTCGACAGAGCGCCACATTTCCCTATTTCGACACACATCCTTCGTCTCTTCTAAATCCATACACAACTCATACAATTTCTTCTACACTCGACGTTTCCTTGCTTCATTCATTTCTTCTACATGCCGAAACCAACACAGACTGCTTATCTCCATCTTACTCAACACATTACCCTTAAGTTTATATTTCCCCCTAATTACTTCACTCCTCATTCTGTCATACATTGTCCCCCCATGTATTCTTCTCAGTGACTTTATTCGACTTCTTTCAGTATATCTCCACCCATTAATGAAGGAGTATAATATATGTTAACGGTCTAGTTTCCATTAATGAAGGAGTATAATATATGTTAACGGTCTAGTTTCCATTAATGAAGGAGTATAATATATGTTAACGGTCTAGTTTCCATTAATGAAGGAGTATAATATATGTTAACGGTCTAGTTTCCATTATTTCTTGAGATACGTGAAAATAATTAATAAATATTTATTTAAAAAATACAAAATTTCAAATGATCTTTATGATATATTTTTTTATGGTTGTCTAACCAAATAACACTCTTGATGGGGAATGAGAACATTCTGATATGGTTTGGGATAATGGAACGAATGAATGAAGAAAAACTAATAAAATAAATATGCAGCGCAAATATGAGTAGAAGTCGTAGTAGAGAAAGAACAAAGAAAGTATGGTCGAATCAAGTATATGATATTTTGAAAGAAGGAAATTTAAAAAAGGCAGAGAAACTCGTAGGAGCTGTATGTAAGGTGTATGGATGTAGACGAGGCGAAATATCTACGATAATATAGGAACATCTTAAGACGAACTCCGTGGCCTAATTGGTAAAAACGCTTGTCTCTCAACCCGGAAGTTGTGGGATCGATTCCCGTTGGAAACCAGATTTTTTTAAGGATTCCAGTATGGTTTTCACTTGAGGCCTTTTTGACATCTTTATGACTGGTTGGAAAATAATTCCACCAGGTTGTACTGTATATATTACAACGAAAGTGTTTTATAATACAATACAAAGTCTGCTGCTGACAAAATTAAAATAGCCAATGATGGTTGTCAATTTCCAACGTGGATAGGAATGTTAAGAAAAATTTATACAAAGTCAAAGTTTCATTAGTACGCATTAAAAAGTGTGCACCATAAATTATTACGTACTATGAATACTACCTTGATCAAAAAGTTTTAGGACCGGCCACCGTGTAGCGCTGTAAGTCACCCGATTGGAATTCTTTTTTTTTTGTTAGGTTACCACATCTGTCATTGATACTTCCCTCCAAATTTCAGCGTCATAGCTTGACATTTGTAAAAGTTACGCTGTACTGAGTACATCTACCTTTGTGCGTGTTTTCGATTTTTTACAAGTTTGATAATGGCATCAACGAGTTTGCAATAAATTTTGTGTGAAAAACGGATTTAACGGTCCGCAGACCTTGGAAATGTTGGAGAAGTATTTTTCGGTGACACGAACGCTTCAGAAGTGGCCGTGAGTCGGTCGAGGATGACGAACACAGTGGCAGTCGAAAACCGATGAAAACATCGATAAATCAAATGTTGACCGAAAACCGCAAATTGACCATCAGAGATCTGGCAGAGGACTTGAACATCGCTTATGGATCCGCTCAATACATTTTGGTTAGTGATTTGGAACTCAGACGTGTCGCTGCAAAACTGGTGCCGAAAGACCTCAATTTCATGCAAAAAAAGGACCGCGTTTAATCGCGAAATACATGAGTTTTTGACCAAAAACAACACGACTACTATCCAGCAGCCTTTGAATCCACCTGATCTGGCTCCCTGCGACTTTTTCCTGTTCAACCGACTTAAAAAACGGAACGCGTTACAGCACCCGAGAGGATGTCATGAAAAAATCGAAGACGGCTCTGATGGACATACCGAAAATTGAGTACCAGCGGTGTTTCGAGGATTGGATCGAGCGCTGGCGTAAGTACGTTGCAGTCGATGGGGAGTACTTTGAAGGGGGCCATATCGATTTTGATTAATAAACTTGTATTTTCGATTTTATGAATAAAGTTCTAAAACTTTTTGATCAAGGTAGTAATTATATAAAAAAAATATTATTAAGGATAAAAAAATGTCTTGAGTAAAAATTACTTTATGATAAGGCATCGCACCTTTACTTTTAATGCATCGGTGATTTTATCGCACAGTACAATTCAAGGCGAAATTATCGCGCAATACTTAGAGATTGCATTGTTCGCCAGGATCGATAAGGCCACATCATAGAATCATAACATCTCTACTGTAATTTTTAAATTGTTTTTAACTCATTTTTAGCAACAAAAAAAAACAGGGTGGTTCAGTGACCGCACGTATAGTCGCTACACCATAATAAATATAAAAAAACAGGATTTTATTTGCAGAAATAATTTATTTAGACTCATAAACCACTCAAGAGCCAAAAAATATGTAGTTATAAGAAAAAAACTGTGCGGTATTTGAGTATGGTAAACTGTTTGTGGAGATGTGAGCAGTGACATATTTGGTTGCAAAACAGAATCACTTTTATGTTGTTTATAGTTAAGGCATTAACGTTGTGGAGGTTTAAAGACATTGTAATGTATTTTTATCAAACACTGTTTATTCCACTTTTTTGTAACGGTATAACCCTACCGGTTTCAAGGCTCTCACCTCATCTTCAGGGGAGCACAAACAAGTCTTGTTTGCGCTCCCCTGAAGATGAGGGGAAAGCCTTGAAACCAGTAGGGTTATACCGTTACAAAAAAGTGGAATAAACAGTGTTTGATAAAAATAAATTACAGAATAACTTTTAGTTTGAATTCACATATATTTCATTTATGGGTATATTGTCGCTTGTTGATAGACTGTTTTTCCATAAAAAAATATCAAAATATGGTTGTTATGTGGTTTATGGGTTTAACTCTTCAATTATATGACGAAAATAAGAATATGTTACATGAGGTGATAAGGTATGACAGAATACGGAATGAGAGATGAATGAGGAAGAGATTTTTTAAATGGTTTGGGCTTGAAGAAAGACTGTCATAGCAAATAACAGTGCAAATATGGTAAAGGAAGGCCGAAGAAAGTATGGTTGGATCAAGTTAATGATATGTATAAAAGAAATTAAGAGAAATCGTCGTAGCTGTATGAGAAGGTGTATGCATGTGAAAGAGGCAAAATATGTGTCATGATAATAAAATATGTGGCTCTGTCCTCTCTGCCCACCTCAGCAGAGAAACGGCGTGATAGTATGTATATGTATTTATAAATAAAAAGACAAATATTTTATATAAATGCTTGATTAGGACATTGCAATTATTTGACGACATTAATAATACATGAGATGCAACTGTTTGGCAGAATACGAAATAAAGTGATTTGGAATGAATGTGAACGTAAGTAAGTTGATTTGGAATGAATGTAAACGTAAGTAAGTTGATTTGGAATGAATGTGAACGTAAGTAAGTTGATTTGGAATGAACGTGAACGTAAGTAAGTTGATTTGGAATGAATGTGAACGTAAGTAATTTGATTTGGAATGAATGTGAACGTAACTGTGTTGAGTAAGATGAAGAAGAGTATTCAGAGATGGTTTGGGAATGTAGAACGAATGAATGAATAAACAAATATGAGTGAAAAGCGTGAAAGAGGAATACCAAGGATAATATGATTGGATCAAGTGAATAATACTCGTATACGTGTACTCGTATATATGTTATATATAAAAGGAAATGTAAACAGTCCGATAAATCGTACAAGTTGTATGAGAAAGTGTATGGATGTAGAAAAGACGAAATATATGAGTCGCGATAGGATAGTCTAGTGCTCTTTTCTCTTTGTCACAGGCCTTGCCTAATGAAGCGGATCTTTCATAGTTGTGTTCTTGTACTATACGGTTCGTCTTTCCATTAAAACGATGTATGATAAAATGTATATGTTTTACGAATATTGCGGATGGTTAAAAAAATATCGCCACAACGGCACTTGTTAGGGAATATATAATATTAAGAGTATTAATTATACAGGGAATTTACAATATTAAGAGCATTCATTATACATGGAATATACAATTTTAAGAGTATTAATTATACAGGGAATATACAATATTAAGAGTATTAATTATACATGGAATATACAATTTTAAGAGTATTAATTATACAGGGAATATACAATATAAAGAGTATTAATTATACAGGGAATATATAACATTAAGAGTATAAATTATGCAGGGAATATACAATATTAAGAGTATTAATTATACAGGGAATATACAATTTTAAGAGTATTAATTATACAGGGAATATACAATATTAAGAGTATTAATTATACAGGGAATGTACAGTTTTAAGAGTATTAATTAAACAGGGAATATACAATATTAAGAGTATTAATTATACAGAGAATATATAATATTAAGAGTATTAATTATACAGGGAATATACAATATTAAGAGTATTAATTATGCAGGGAATATACAATATTAAGAAGTTAATTAATCTATTAGAACTTTTAAAACATTTCATCACTCATTCTCTTGTAATGAGAAAATTGACAGATTGACTAACCTTATACAAGAAAGAGATTACAAATATCTAAACTTTTCAATGTATTCACATTACTTTCACCCCCTCCACATTCATACATCTCGTCATGCACGATCTTCCATTATTCATACTTCTCATTTTACCTTTTTTCAAAATGTGGTTCACTTGATCCAGCCACGTTTTTCCGGGTTCACATTATCCCCGCACATCTTGCACTTTTGATTTGTATACTCGATTAGTCATTCATTCACTCCACATGTCCAAACCATTTTAAAGTTCATTTCTTCATCCTACTTAAAATATTCATTAATTGATTTCTGTTGTCTTCATTCAGCCTTATTTCATACATTGATACTCCACATTTTTTTCTTAGCGCACCATCTACTAAGCATTAATTTTACTTTTATCCTTCCTCTGCTAAGTATAAGTATTTCTTCCTGTATTATTAAATAATGTAAGGTATTTCAAGAGAGAAATAAAACGACTCATTAGTTTATGCTATGCACTTTTACTCTCAATGTCAGCAATATAACGGCACAAATCAGTCATTCTAACAATTACTAAAAATAAATTGCAAGTCTCGCCTTGAATCACGATTTAATAAGCAAAGCCAAAAATGGTTAACTTTTTAAAAATACTATCAACGAAAAATAGTTCTAACATATAATATTTAAAAATAAATTGCTTTGTTATTCTATTAATTACATTTATCACCGCGACACGTGTTTCTACCTCTAATCTTATGCCTGTCTTCAGGTAGAATTATACTGTTTTGTTACTAGAGCAATGCTTAGGTCCAACTGGTGTCATGTTTCATAGGAAGTATGTGTAGTATATTGACGCAAAGGATTTTTTTTATAAGAGTAAGTTTTTTTGCATTTTTTGGTTATTTATTAGTTTTAATTTTTGTATCTCTTTTTTTGTATGTTTGTAAAATTTTAACGTTACTTTAAAGAAAATTATGATTAGTATCTTCTCCCTGGCTCCATCCCAACGCACTGTCTGCGAAGACTGTTGGGGTCAGCTCTCCTCGTCCTCAGGTTGTATGCTCTTCTGTCCCGGACTACGTCCTTCAGGCCGTGCCTCTGCATCAGGTTATCTTTTTGCACCACCCATAAATTATTTCGTCTTCCTCTGGTTGTTATTGGAGGAAGATCCGTGGAGATTGCCTGGTTCACAATGTGATGAACTCTCTCTAGACACGATAAAATATGCAAGCTGATAAGCCCATACAATGAGGTGCCAAACCAATTTCTAAATATTTATAGTTCGCGAATTCGAAAAGTTATAATTGTATAGATATTGCTTGTATTTTAATATCCGAGTACAGTACCCGGCGGTAAGTATACACATCGGGCTTAAGAAAGACACTGTCCGCCATAATCGGCTAACTTCGGTTTTGTAGAGTGTCGTCTCTGTCGCACGATGCGCTTGACAACGACCGACAAATCGCGACGGAACACGTGCATGAATGACTTTCCACTTTTTTGGAAGAACTATAATAAATGGAACGCAATAAACAATATTGGAGACTCGTGAAACTGAAATAAAAGAGTCAACAATGAAAGGTTCCTGGAAACAATTATACCCACAAATGATGAGTGGTTTTATAAATTCTGAAGAAACTCCGGAAACTATCACAGATGAAATAGTTAGCCTAATGAATGAACTAAACTTGGACGTCAACAACGAAGATGTTAATGAGTTGATTGAATCTCACTCAGTACCTCTGTCAAATGTATACTTAATTGAGCAACAAGAGTTAAATGAAATACACAATGAAAGTGAGGAAGAAGAAGCTGATAAAATCGTCAAGACTTTGACAATCAAAAATATGACTGAAGCCTTCATGCATCTTGACAATTTTTTTACTATCATGGAAGAATGTGATCCCAATGGAGAACGTATATCTCAAGTACGTAGGGCGATTGAGAAAAACACAGCATATTATAGAACTTTTTATCAAGAAAATAAAAAAAGGTGGTATTCAATTAACTCTTGACAAGTTTATAAAGAAAACACCTGAAAGCACTTCAACACGCCTCGTTAACTTAATTATGTATATTGATAAATAAATATTTTTAATATATTATTGATAAATAAATATTTTAAAATACAATTTTTGATGTTTTTTTTACATCCCTCTACTTTCGAACATTCAACATTCGCACACATTTTCAGGAATCAATTATGTGCGAAGTCGAGGGCCGCCTGTATTATTATTATCATCTACATATAACATACTTCGCAGATATCTTCTACAAAACAACATTATCTGGTTGATGGTAATTGACGGAATACAATTGGCATTTTTTATTAGGATTCTTCAAGTAATCTACATGATTTCGAAATCTTTGCAGACCCACGCAACAACATCAATTGTCCTATTGTAGTCATCAAGCAACCAACTATTCTTACAATTCGTTAACCGTTAGATTGCACAAGATGAAGCATCAGTATGGACACTTGAAAGATCCATTGAAACTCTCCTTGAATACATATACAGTAAAGCGTCGATTATCTGAGGCATAACTATCCTTGAGTTATTTATTTATTTATTTTTTCAAAACAGGCTTAGCCCAATTACTTTGAAAATACAAAACATCAAAAGAGAAGAAAAATTACAAAGAGGAAAAAAAATAAGTTAAAAAATTATATAAAATAAAAAATAATGCATATGCATACAAACGAGTATATACACACAAACATATTATACACATATATTCACAGTCATTTAGGTATGTTGATGAGTGCCTTCTAACGCGCTCAATCTAAGAAGAAAATTTACTTTTGCTTTTGGTAATGTGATATGAAATATGTCAATATCCGAAGCAGTCCCGTTCAGAAGAGTTAAGGCCCTTCCAACAGGCATAGCGGCTGGAAGACCCGTTCTTGCGTATGTTATTGAGAACAGTTCTTGCCGGCGCAGTCTAGTGTAATTGTTAGGAACATTTAACGCTAATCTTTGTAGTAATGCTGGACAGCTCACAACTCCTCGAACGAGTTTGACAACGTATACTAGGAGACGCACATCTCTTCTTACGCTCAAGGAGTTATACCCGAGCATGCCCAGCAGGAACTGAGTAGGATAAAGCCATGGGTAGACACCGAACTCTCTCAAATATAGATATCGTAGATATTTTTTTTGTACTTTCTCCACCATGAGCGAGTTCTGCGCCCCCACTGGGCTCCAAATGCAAGCATTGCTTTCTAGTTTACTACGCATCAATGAATTAAACAACGTTTTGAGCACCAATTGGTTTTCAAACGACTTAGAGATTCTCATTAGTTGAGTTGGATTAACCGTGGTTTTCTGTGGTACATTTTTTTTCAATAATCTAGAAAAATATTTTTTTCTAAATTTTTTACGAACTTCAAAGTTTTAAAAATTACAAAGCAAAAATCTATGTTTTACACTATACCAAATGACTAAGGCCGAGGCCACACAGGTAGGAGCCTCGCTTGATGCTTAGAGCTACGCTGCAAGCTAGGCGACGTATCCTAGCGAACCAACGCACTGCATACTATCGCAATAGTCACACTGCACGCTTTGCGCCACGCTACATGACGATTAGTCACCGAGTGAACCTCTTAGCGAACAGACGTGTTGGTTAATTTTATTATGTCACCAAGTGATTTAACAATATGGCGGAAGTTTTAATAACAGCTGTGTATAAAAGGGAGCCCATCGAGCAAATTATACAAAAATGTACCTGTAATAAAATCACTTTGGAATGAAGTTGCACAGAAAGTAAATAAAGATGGTAAGTTGTAATGAAATTGGTTGGTTTTGAGAGTGGCATCGTTTGTTGACTCAGCCGCTCCCAAATGTCAAATGAATTTGTGCGAAGCACTTTGGTGTGGCCAAGCATGAAGTCACCTAGTATATGAGTCACGTAACACCTAACTTAGCACCTAACGAAGCACTTTGGTGTGGCCTCGGCCTAACGTTAGTAAGTTGGTAATGTTTCCCTGCGTCCACACCGACAGCAAAATATGTGGATCACGGTTTTCCAATGTGATTGCCGCGTTTAGTGGTTGCATCTGTCAAACAATGAAAAAGCTTGTTCGTGTACTGATCTTACGTAATACCATTTATCTTTTGAACTCTTAACATGTTTAAATTCATAAATACTTTATTTCGAATAACCATGGTTTTCAACTATCATTTTCAATTATTCCAACTATCTCTTCAACTAACTATTTTCAAATATCCAACTAATATATCTGTCAAACAACGAGAAAGCTTGTTCGTGTACTCATCTTGCGCAACAACATTTAGCATTTCAACTCTTAAAATGTTTTATTTGATAAAAAAATAATTTGGATTAACCGTGTTTTTTCTAACTATTCGGGTTCGAGTGTCCCCCAATTACAACGGATAATCGACTATCTACTGTAAATTGGTTTTGAATGTAATTTTCCTTGACTAGTATTTCCGCAATTCATTTTTCTAACTTATTGTGGTCTTATGAATGTATTTCTTTGTCTTTCTTATTTTATTGTATTGTAAACTAAAGGTCTTTCGACCGTTTATTTACTCCAATAAAATAAAAAAAAGGTCTTACGACCGTTTATTCACTCCAATAAAATAAAAAATATATAATTATTCTCATATATCTCCTACAGTTTCTTTGGTTCATTACATTCAAAATCTCTTTCACTTGGTCTTAACTTACCTTTCTTGGTTATCCTCCACCACGACTCTCAATCACTTTCGAATTGTTATTTTTTTATAGTTTCGCTGTCAACAGCACAACCTGGTGTATTTATTGTCAAATGGCCTCTTCCAATCAACCAGGCTTCTTTAAAGAATCCTAGTATTAAAACCAGACTGGAACCCTTTTTAATAAAATTGGGTACCCACGAAAATCTATTCCGTAACTCCCTGTGTACATAGAGTCTTACTAACTACTATGGAAGTCTTCCTTTTTCGTCACCTATAATATAGTTATAAAACGACGCTAGACATACTTGTATATTGCAATGTATACAAGTATGTCTGTATTTTAGCACATGAATATTTGTTAAACAAATCATCAAAGATTCTTTCTCGATATCAAGAGAATATTTGGTAATTTACGGAGCGGAAATGCACTAAACAAAAATTAGTTGAAGTACAAAAAAATACGAGTATTTCGTTTAAAAGCAAACTCATGAAAGTTTGATGCTCTCTCTCTCTCTCTCTGAATAAAGGCCGTGAACTCCTATATATGAAGGAGTATACGCCAGTATCAAGTGATGAGTTTGATGCTCTATGGTTGTTGGTTGCACGCAAATTCAACCCGTGCAATTAATCTCAAATAACCTTAGTGCGTTTTTTTGTATCGCTCTGTTAGCAGTTAAGCTCAAATTAATTAAATATATCAAATCGCTACCATTTAGTTTACGTACATGAGTTATCTTATTATCAAATTGACTGCCCCCATAATATGAGTCAATATCTCGGAAATGTTTTGTGGGCGTAGTTCAGTGTATTCCGGACGTGTGTTATCGTATACAAGTTAATCAAACCAACATGTTATGTGGTTAGTTCTTCTTAATGTAGATCTTGGATCTGTTATGTGGCGAAAATCATTCCTGAGAGGAAGAGTACCAGCTGCCTTAAGCTACGGTTTCCTAAGAAATCGGGTTCCTTATATAGCGCACGTTACATGACGTAATGCTGGCGCGCCGCCAGACGGCAGAAGTGAGAACCCACAACTGTCAGTTGAAACCAAATCTGATTCCTCATATTTTATTTCAACTGGGCTTTTCTATAGTCTTTGCTATTCACATTATATAAAGCTGCATTATTTCTTACAAAATCAATCAATATTTCGTCATTTTCGCTGGTCGAAATTACGTTTGCACTCATTTTTTATTGTAAAACGGTGTCCGCTACACGGGAAAAATCGTTCCACGACTGTTTGCTCCGCTATCACGGCCATCATGCAAATGGCATCATTGCTATTTGACATTACACTCACAACCAATGCACTCTAGGAAACCAACGCCATTGGTTTGCATAGACAATGTTTTGTTACGTGCGCTATATAACGACACAACCAACGCTCTCTAGGAAACCACGCCATATGGTTTGCATATATAATGTTTTGTTATGTGCGCTATATAACGACACCACTTTCTTAGGAAACCAATGCTTTACCATCTTTTAGGCAACCTTTCTGGTATACAATGTCCTGCGACTGTCTCGTGTGCTGCTATGCATGGAATCCCGTCTCTGCCCTATCCACATAGTCAGCCAGTACCGCATTTTCTTCCAGCTTCATCTGACTATATCACTATATTACAGGTTTGTCGAATGTGAAAGTTTCTGATCCTATCTCTAAGAGATTTTCCCGCTATAGTTCATAATATTCTCATATTGGATGATGGAAGAAGGCTCTGTGTTCTATTACGTGTGTGTCGGTTCTGGTTTCAACACTTGAAGTCATGATCGACCTAACACATGTCTTATTATTTCGAACTTTGCTTTCGATGCGCCTGTGTTTGTTTTTCCAGATCATATCTCTTAGACAATCAGATGTTCCATTTTTTTCTTTATTGTTCAATACTGAGTGTCGTGGTCATCTGCTATATCTCGAACTTGGCACCATTAAAAACGTCAAACTTTACGATGCTGATGTCATATTCACCTGTGTCCATTCCTCCCATTTATGGACCCATTTCCATAAATAGGATCTTGTTAACTTCGTTATTTGATCCGTCCATCTCGTAGGACACCTTTATTTTGCTCGCCTTCTCTCAATTGTTCACGCGATCACCAGCGTCTCCAAACTTTCATAATTCTTTCAAGTCTTTCGGTAATCTTCAATTATTGGACGAAAAAGATGTTGGTGCACCTTGCGGTCCATGGGGTACAGATCATCTTCCTTCAAAGGCATCGGTAATTTGTTTCCTTTCTTCTTATCGTTTATCAGCATAGACCGGTTATTCCATATCTTTGTCAAACTTTCATAATTCTTTCAAGTCTTTCGGTAATCTTCAATTATTGGACGATAAAGATGTTGGTGCACCTTGCGGTCCATGGGGTACAGATCATCTTCCTTCAAAGGCATCGGTAATTTGTTTCCTTTCTTCTTATCGTTTATCAGCATAGACCGGTTATTCCATATCTTTGTCAAACTTATCATAATTGTACGATTGCCTTATTAGTTTGCAAAATGTAAAAAAAATCTGCAGGTGTAAGTTTGATCTGGTATATAAGAGATATCTAATATGACACGATCCATTACATATATTATATGAGCTACTCCCATCTTGTGCATGAATTCCTTTGAACCTTTTTACCAGAATGGGAATAATTTTTTTGGTGCCATCTGGAATTGGTCCACATTTACTCCCATACATCAAAGTTGACAAATAAAATTTCACAAAATACCAAGAACTTAATGTGTATAATTTTGATTATTAAGAACCGAGAAAATGCCATGAATATTTCTATGCATGTATTATAATAAGATACTAACTGTTCTGACGTCAAATATTATTTGTTGTTTCCGGAAACACTGTCAATATACGTGTTTAAATATGAAAAATAAATGATATCAAAAAAACGTGTTTCGTAGAATTTTAATACTCGTTCATGACGTAATGTATTAGGTCCTTACATATGAAATTGGCGTTTTGTTTGGGAGGAACATAAAGTTGATTTTTTTTTAATATAATATATTTATTTAATCAAAGTATGTACCATTGCTATCTATGCATTTTTGCCATCTCATAGGTAGTTCATCGATCCCTTTACTAAAAAAACCATTCGGACGGGAATCAATAAAATCTTTGAAGTCGGTTTGGACTGCCCCATCGGAGTTGAATTTTTTCCCTTGCAAGAAGTTATCCAAATTTCGAAAAAAATAGTAATCTGTTGGGGCAAGGTCCGGAGAGTACGGTGGATGTCTTAGACATTCCAATTGAAGCTCTTCTAATTTGGTAGCCGTCTGTTGTGCAGTGTGTGGTCTAGCGTTATCATGAAGCAGCAGTGGCCTAGAGCGATTAACCAGCCTCGGTTGTTTAGCAGCTAGCTTTTCCATCATGGTTTGCAGTTGCTGACAATAGACATCTGCCGTAATCGTCTGGCCAGATTTAAGAAAGCTGTAGTGAACGACACCAGCACTAGTCCACCAAACGCTCACAAGTAACTTTTTTGGAGTCAATTTTCGCTTGGGGCATGGTTTGGCTGGTTCGGCAGGGTTCAGCCATTGCGATGAGCGCTTCCCATTATCATACAGGATCCACTTTTCATCACAGGTAATGATTCGATTCAAAATCCCTTCATTATTGTGCCGGTTGAGTAATGCAACGCAGCAGTCAACGCGCGTTTGTTGATTTGCTTCACTCAATTCGTGAGGTACCCACCTTTCAAGCTTTTTCACCTTCCCAATTTGCTTCAAGTGGATTAAAACAGTTTTATCACTAACACCGCAGCCTGCAGCTAACTCGGACGTGGTTTGCGATGGATCCGCTTCCACAATAGCCTTCAATTCTTCATTATCAACTTTGGTCTCCGGCCGTCCACGGGGCTTGTTATGCAGGTCGAAATTTCCAGAACGAAAACGTTGGAACCAAAAACTCACTGTGTTTTCTTTTGCGGCACCGTCGCCATACACATCATTAATCCTTCGAGCCGTTTCTGCAGCACTGGTGCCACGGTGGAACTCGTACTCGTAAATAACGCGATATTTCAAGTTTTCCATTTTGTAAACTGAGTGACGCAAAGAAAAAAAACAATTGAGGAAAAAACAAATGAATTATAATTTTCGAAACACAAATACTTGAGTAAATAGCTGTATAAATTTGAATTTGGTATACTTAACCAAAGAGAAGATATTTGAGATCAAAGTTGCCAGTACGGCAAAACGCCAATTTCACATGTAAGGACCTAATATTATGTTATGTAGAACAAACAACAATACAACACAACGCAGCATTACACAAGTACCGGTAGATAACAATGTGCGGGTAAAGTTATCACTGTTGAATCACTTCAATTTGATACATATTATTCAAATTTTATACAAAAATATTTACACAATGGCAGCTTTTATATTTTCTGTCGGAGTTGTAAACAAAGTTAATGGGATACTAAAACATATACCATATACTCGAACCGGACAGTATCAAAACCTGCTAAGATGATAGCCCACGATATTATTTTGATGTCAACTGTGATGTATAGGAGAGTCCACGATAGTATTTTGGTGTCAATGAATTTGTGCGGTAGCACTTTGATGTGGCCAAGCATGAAGTCACCTAGTATATTAGTCACGTAACACCTAGCGAAGCACTTTGGTGTGGCCTTACCCTAATTGTTGTAGGGATTGAACCTTGTGTGTCCCGATGCAACGCATTGATTACATTAGCGTAGTTACGTCATTGATCATCATCATCATCTATTGTGAGAATATATTATACAATTAGTTCAAGGGAGACGACTTTACCCTGAGTTTATTATTCAACGTTATATTGCTGTTGGCAGTAATACCATGGCTTTATGTTATCGCAGTATCGTGATGGCCTATTATTTTCCTTAACAGATCGTGCAGTTTAAATAATACACTAATTTCCTTCTACCTAACGTTACAGACAATAAAGATTATTTATAATTATTATTTTAGAGCTAGTAAAAAATGTAGGAACAAGGAAATGTTTTTTTGCATAATGTAAAAAGCGCACTTTTAATGCCAGGTTAGGCTAAATATTTGAAGTTTCATTATATAATATTTATTTATATATTATATACATTTTATTAAGCCGTATCCTTGTAGGGTGGGCAGAGTAAACAGTTCTTCGAACTTGTGTAAATTTCGTGCAAAAATATTTGACCTTTGAAAAGCTGGCAGATTTGCTCCATCCCAGTTATTATTCTACGAATAAATATACGAGGAAAATAAGTTCAAATATTATTAAAAATGTAAACACTGTTTAATCCACTTGAAAAATATATTTAAACCCACTAGTTTCGAGTCATACGCGACCCATCTTCAGGGATATTTCGAACAAATACGAAATTAGTTCGAAATACCCCTGAAGATGAGGCGCATATAACTTGAAGCGTTTTTTAAATTTATTTTCTCAATACAGGCTTAGCCCAATTACATTGAAAAATACAAACAATGTTAACATTAAAAAAATTACATAAAATTTTAAAAAAATATATAAAATTAAAATAAAAAGTTATATAATTTTTTTTATATAAATCCATACATATACACACAACCATACACATATGTACGAGTATATTCAGTCACTTAACATAAATACGTTGATGAGTGCTTTCTAATGCGCTCAATCTTAGAAGAAAATTTACTTGTGATATGAAATATGTCAATGTAGTGTTTCAATTTTTAAATAACTAGTTGCAGCCCGTGAAATATTCACGGAAGTAAAACAAATTCTACATTTATGAAAATATATATTCATAAATGTAAAATTGGTTTATATGTACTCGTATATATCATTTATACATCGTCCCCTTTTACACCGCTTAAAAAATTGTTAGCTAGGTATTTAGAATTCGTTCAGTATCACGGACCCACCGATATTCAAATTTCGAATTACTTTCGAAGAGAATCCAAGTATTCCTCTCTCGCTCTCTTGTATTCAAAATTCAATTGTATTATTTCTTCGACGACAACCATCGTATGGGTTTTGACCTATTTATACTATGATATTTGAATAAACATGTATTAACTCGAGAAATATTATAAAATTAATTCGAACAACAAACATACTCAACATAACGCCGGATTTAAACTTCTAAATACATATATACAGTCTGTCCCTTGTGAAGTATACAGAGAAAACCAATCTCCGCGATTTTCTAAACTGATAATGTAAATTTTAGTACCGGACCATATTAAAATTCGAGGCAGTCCGCAGGCCATAATTTTCCAGGACTACGATAGATGTTAAAAACCTAATGTTAGGCTGAAACCTCTTTTTAGGAGTTTCATCATCGATAGAATCCTAAATCCCCAGATTGGAAGTCAAGAATTTTACCAACTAGGTCAGGTAACCCTCTCAATCACAATTGTCATCAGTCTTGAAATAATGCCTATCAACACAGAGGAAAAATCCATTAAAATTGTATACGCAGTAAACACGAAACAAAACGATTGATATCAAGTTTCTCTTTCTTCAATTTGATTCCGAAACATTACACCGTAATTCAGTACTGTTCAACCTTTTTGTAGATTAGGTCCACTTAGACTATATCTAATAACTTAGCGGCCCTCTTCATTCCAAAAGAATAAAATATTTCATTGTTCAATTCAAATAAAAAAGGCATTTCAGTGAAATTCCATTCGATCCCGCCACCACATACCGAGGGACAAAACAAGTTCCAATCCAGCGCGATCTACACTAGAAGACACAGGCATCCGTCTACTATTCAGGGGTATAAGAATGTCTATGACAATCCAGAGCGATCTACACTAGAAGACACAGGCATCCGTCTACTGTTCAGGGGTATAAGAATATCTATGACAATTCAGCGCGATCTACACTAGAAGACACAGACACTTGACACAGGCATCCGTCTACTATTCAGGGGTATAAGAATATATATGACTTTGATCATGTCCATTCTTTCAAAAAAGAGAGAAAAAAAACGTGTCGATGTGCTCCGATCGTCTCATTTCGGTATGCCATTGGATCCAGTACAGCGGTGTGGCCGGTGAGTTTGCTGGTGTGCAACGGCTCACTCACTTAAAAAAACCTCCACGACACAGCTTCGCTTTTCAACTGAATTGGCGTTGGAATGGCGAGGAGATCCTCAACTACGAGGCCCAGCAACGACGACGATATTAGAAGATCGAAATCTTCATTTATTATGAACGCGACATTATTCAGTGACATACAAGGAACTGCTCAAAGGGACCCCTCGTCCGGCAGCGATACACTTGAGCGTGAAAAGATTAGTAGCGACGACGGACATAAGATCCGATGTCACTGGAGAAGGAAAATTATTCACATTGCAACAAATATACTTATAAAGCGGATTAAGACCTGGAGTTCAAACAGCCCTAAATTTTTTTAGTATTTTCACAGAAAAACTCGAATTTAGTAGAACTAATTTTTGACGCCATAAGATCGGAGTATACAACCGGTTCAAAGATGAACCGTCCATACAATATTGATTAAAAAAATAATAATTTCGTATGTGTAGTGTGATGTGTGGAATGTAATATGCGCGCGCCTGCGGAGTAGAACATATGCACGTGACTGGCCGCTACGCTGTCAGTTAGTCTTTTTTGCAAATAAACATTCAATTATTAGAGGTATAAAGTTGCCCCTCCTGTCCCCACACTGTTTTTAGGAACGAATTAGGTTTCCTTCCAGTGCGATCTTACACTTGTAAGAAAATTGTGTTTAGTAATTGTATTTAGGAATGCTGGGCGATGTATAACTCTTACTCTAGGCCAGTGCTCTGCAACCTTTTCTCACCTACGACACACCAAAATTCTTCCTAGAATTCCGCGGCACACCAAAAGCTAAAATATATAGGTATTAAATTAGGCATGAGTCTTCAGCGACGCGCATAAGGGTCATTTTTCTTTGTCTATGACTAATTTGGTGCGGCCATGGTGTGTACAAAGCACACTACGCAGTTTTCAACAGTTGGCACCAGTTATTGTGTATTAAATACATAATGAAAAATTGTAAAATGTCAAATACTCGTACATTGAATTTGACCGCGGCACACCTGTATCCGGCTCACGGCACACCAGTGTGCCACGGCACACCGGTTGTGGAGCACTGCTCTAGGCAACTAGAAACTGCTGAAATGCGCATGCTAAGATGGTCAGCTGGTGTGTCCCTAAGAGACAAAATAAAAAGCTCACGCATTCGTAGAAGCCTAGGTGTTACAGACATCAACAGCAAGATGGAGGAGAGGCGATTGAGATGGTATGGGCACATTGGACGCAGATCACCCGATCACATTGTGAACCAGGCAATCTCCATGGATCTTATTCGAATAACAACCAAAGAAAGACCGAAGAATTCATGGGTGGTGCAAAAAGATAACCTGATGCAGGGGTACGGCCTGGGGGACGTAGTCCGGGACAGAAGAGCATACAACCTGAGGACGAGGAGAGCTGACCCCAACAGTCTTCGCAGACAGTGAGTTGGGATGGAGCCAGGGAGATGTAATTCTTTAATGAAAGAGGCATCTTCGGGGGATATCCCTCTTCTGCTGACGACACACTGGAGTGTGAAAAAGATAACGGTGGCACTAACATAAGCTAAGCTACTACGGACATAGGTGAAATTTACCTTAAATAAAAGAAAACTATCTTGTGATTAACTGTGTATATTGTTAAATTGTGGTAATTATTATGGCCGTGTAGTTACTTTTGTATTATTTTTAATGTTTTGTTGACTTGGTATGTCTTTTTATTTGGTTTTATTGAATTGTTTTAATATTTATTTTTAAGAATGTTTTGTAAATGAGGCACAGGCAACTTTAAAATAATTTTGTAAGGCACATTGTTGAAAATAAATTTAAAAATATAGAATCGTTTATACTCAGCTACACGCCTTTAAAGATTTAGGAAATCCCTAAAATTTGCATACAAACTTTAAAAAAGCTGTAAAAATATCTCTGGCAGAGTAACCAATCAAGCCGAAGGTACGTAGTCCAAAGCGAATCGTAAATGTTCAATTACGAGTATAATAACACCATAGATACACATTTATAAAATTTTGTTAACCCTTATCATAGGATTGTAACACAGATGTTACTCTAATTTAGGGTTTTGTTTTTTAAAATACAGAAACTCTAACGTAATTTCAAATATGGCAACACATTAAAATACTATACATGCACTATTGTGTGCAGTGGTATCATCTGGTGATAAATATTGACAACGCTACAAGCTTTCAAACGACATCGGGTCAACATATCAGGACAGCGTGGGCGCGTTTTGAGAATTGGGGTAAATAATCTAAATATCTTATTAATCACTACATGTAGAGAAAAATTATTCAAACCATTTTAGTTGTTGATAATTCAGCTATGTAAATGTTGTTCATGTTTTAGATTATAGAATCATTGTATAGCCCTTTTTGTGTTTTATAAAAATTGATATTTTGGCAATGTAACGTGGGTGTTACATATTAAAAAAACCTATAAGGAAAAGTTGTGATTTTTTTCTTTAATTTTCCTTCATAACTTACCAAATAACAAGGAATCACCAAAGAAAAACGTTAATATTTGGATAAATTGAACTTTGCCAAGATAACGGGGTTAAATAGCTTCTCGGACCACATTTTTGACATCACTGTCATAATGAATCATTCGATACGTTCGTATTTATCAATAACAGTACCGATTGTACCGAATACAGTACAATACTCATCGTGAATCATGTTTCAACGATTTCTTTTTCACTGTTTTTCTTGGAAATCGTTGAACTCAAAGTGTTGATTGTTCCACTATCTGCGGTCAAGCGGTGATCGCTCCGTGAGCATCTGCGTTGTTGAATTTAGAGATAAAAAATGTTTTTTATTATTGTAAGTGAAAGTAGAAATAACTTCTGTTTGTTTGGTTTACTATTTTTAAATTTCTAGATTCTAGTCTGTTTTCATGTTTTCAATGCAGTTGCTACGTTGATACAGTCAAATCTCGTTATAACGAATTTCTATGTTTCCGCAAATCTCCAGATCTCTACTACACGAGACCATCACAGAAACGTCCGCGAGGTGGGTACCAAAACAGCTGATAGACCAACACAAGTTGAATTGAGTGGAGGCCGGGCAAGAGTTTTTGAGGCGCTGCAAACTCCATGGAGATGAATTTCTCCACTCCATCGTTACTGGAGATGAAACTTGGGTTGCACACTACACGCCTGAAACCAAAAGGCGGTCTCAACAGTGGCGTCACACCTCTTCACCCTCCGCCAAAAAGTTCAAAACCACAATTTCAGCCAAGAAAATCATGGCATCCGTGTTTTGGGACTGTCAAGGCATAATTTTAATTGAATATATGCCTCAACGGGAGACCATTAACTCTTCAAGATACTGTGAGACCCTAAAAAAAATGCGGAGGGCGATTCAGAACAAGAGGAGAGGCATGCTGACAAAGGGAGTCTGCCTGCTGCACGACAATGCCAGACCACACACGGTCAACGCCACGAAGGAACTGCTCGCCTCGTTTAAATGGGATGTCCTGAACCATCCCGCGCATTGCCCTGACCTAGCACCTTCAGATTTCTATCTCTTTACCTCCCTGAAGCTGCACATGGGTGGAAAAAGGTTTTCAACCGACGAGGAGGTAAAGGAGGAGGTGGAGAAGTGGACGGAGGGGCTGGCGGGAAACTACTTCGAGGAAGGCATCAAAAAGTTGATACCCCGCTTCCCCACCTGCATTGAGAGGAATGGCGACTATGTCGAAAAATAGCTTACATATGTACTACGGTAACCACGTAATTTTTTTGTTTAAATAAAAAAAATTGTAACCTACAAAAATTCAGTACACTTAGTTTCTGGATATACCTCGTATATCCGATAGAGCAGAAATTTATCTACAAGGCAGTGTTGTTGCTAACTCAAAACAGGCAAAATGTGACTTAGGCATTTTTTGAAATGGGCCTATTTAATTTCTTTTAAAAAAATCACTTTAGTGGAATTTTTAACACTGCTGTTAAATAATTTTGTTCGGGGCTGCGAAAATAATTCGTTATATTCAAAATTTCGTTATTTCAGTATTCGTTATAACGAGATTTGACTGTATAGTGTCGCGAACGGATCGATTTCAAACTTTATCTCTTTGTATTCAAGTTCCTTAATGTGATGTTTTGATTATATTAATCGAATCTGTGTCTGAGGAATGTCTTCTTGATGGAAATGGTTTATCAGTTAGTAACTTTCCAAAAGATAACATTAAATTTGTTTGTAACTGTCTTGATAGTAAGCTCTCCTTTGATAGACAAATTATTTATGCAGTTTCCAACGACCTCCGTGGCCTGGTGGTAAGACACTTGTCTGCCGATCCGGAGGTTGCGGGTTCGATCCCCGCTGGAACCCAGATTTTTTTAAATAGGATTCCAGTCTGGTTAACACTTAGGGCCTATAAAAACATCTTTCTGGTTGGTTGAAAGAGATTGCCACATGTCAATAAACTCGCCAGGTTAAAAAAAATAAATTAATAGACACCTTAAGCGAACGCTAGACTGAAAAATGGGTCTCAGCTGGAATAAAACCCACTACCCCTGGATTGCAAGACAAGCTTCTTACTACCTAGGTGACGTAGGTCGTTAGTACCATATTTATTGTAGTCCTAGCGTTAAGAAGCTATCTACATAAATCCTTGGAACGTTACATAATAACGTTATATAAATTCCTCCTTGATAACTTAGTTTTACTTTGTGATAGGCGACATGCATTGTGATAGGCAACGGGTAACACTACTGAAAGAAAATAAGGCTAAGAAATATTGATAATAAAATATTTACCATCATCCCACTGTCCCGCAGTGTTCTCCAAGACCATGTATCCATCCTTAGAGGGCAGCTGTGTCTCCATGATTGATCGATTCACCAGTAACAAACAGGTGTTAACAAAGGCACTCAGTAACACAGTTTTATCACTAGGTTATGTACTTTTATCACTAGTTATGTACTTTTATCACTAGTTATGTACTTTTATAGGTTATAAAACCATTATATTTCCTACACAATACTCGAATAATGAAGAATATTCCACCAGACACTGTAATAAGTGTTTGTCATCAGAAAAGTATTTTGTGATAACAGATAATGAATCACGAAATTTATTGTGAAATTCCCAAAACACTGTATTAAGTAAAAACGGATTTGTTATCCAATATTATTAGTATTTTGTTTAGTCAAACACTGTCTATTCCACTTAATAAAGCGGTATAACCCTACCAGTTTCAAGGTTTTCACCTCATCATCAGCACAAAGTGAAATAAATAGAGTTTGACTAAGCAAATTATACGAGTAATGTATTTAAACCTCCACAGTGTTAATGCCTTAACAACAAATAATATATCAAATATTAGTTGTGAAATTGATCAAATGGATCTGAGATTAATCAAAATACATCCATACATACAAACCATCACGCTCGCTTTCGGAGTAAGCAGAGAAGATAGGGCGTCAGACTTTCCATTATCTGAGAACATCCTACCCAAACAGCGCAATTCCTCAACATCAAAATTAATTGTAGTAAGTATTCTAATAGTAAACGCTCTGAGATGGTTTTGGCATGTAGAAAGAATGAAGTAAGTAAGACTAGCAAAATAAACATTTAGTGCAAATGTGTGTGAAAAGCATAATATACGAATACCTAGCCAAATACGTGTGTGGTTGGATCAAGCAAATGCAATATTGAAAGAAAGAAACGTAGAAAGTCAAAGAAATCGGATTTGTATGAGAAGATATATGGACGTGGAAGAGGAGACGAATAATGTTTGTCTAGATAAGAAATCCTGGAGCTCTGTCCTCTCTGCATGCTCTGACAGGGAAATTACGTGATGTTATACACTGAAAATAAGTTATGACTTTGTAATTTGTTTTGTCAAACACAAAAAAGTGGAATAAACAGTGCTTGATAAAACAAATTACAATGTCTTTAAACCTCCACAATGTTAATAATATAAGTTATAACTGATTTATTATACAACTTCAATTATGAAACTGATCAGCTGGATATGAGATTCATAAAAATGAATTAATTGTAATATAGTAATCCCCTCTTATCCACGGTTTCGCTATTCGCGGTTCAAGTTACTCGCGTCAAACCGCGGTTCGGAAATATTTATTGGAAAATTCCAATGTATCGCCGGAAGTTGGAATTTATTTTGAGAATATCCAAGATTTTTTCGCTAATAAAGACATTTGCACTGTTGTGTACTTCACTGCTACGTAGTCAGCTTTAAAATAATTCCACTTTTTGGTCCCCTTGCTAAGATTATTGATATTGAAACTTCGTCAACGGTTATAGTTCAGAAAATGTAGGATGAGTCCTGTGACAGCTCACAAATTGGCCCCAATACAACCTTGTAACGATGTTCAGTAATTTTAATTATTTCATCAACTTGAATATAAGCCTCAATTCTAATAAATAGCAAGTTATTTAGGTAAATACATTACATAAGGTTGTATTGGGGCAAATTTGTGAGCTGTCACAGGACTCATCCTAGAATTTCCGAACTATAGTCAAATGCTACGTTTGGTCAGTGTTACTACATGGAATGGAATCATGGACTCTCAAAGTTGGTAGTATGAACCGACTGGAAGCAATCGAAATGTGGATGCACTGAAGAATTCTACGGATACCCTGGACGGATATGGTCAGCAACACAAGGGTTCTTCAAAGAGTCAAAGTTAATAGAGAGTTGCTGACTAATATTAAAATCCGAAAGGTGTCCTATTTGGGTCATGTACTTAGAGGAGCAAAGTAAAAATTACTGCACCTGATCATCTAAGGCAAAATATGTTAGAAGGCCAAAGAGGTGTTGGCAGGAGACAAATCTCCTGGCTCCGCAATATACGTGATTGGACTGGTATAAGGAGCGCTGGAGATCTTTTTCGGGCTGCCGGGGACAAAGATGCCTACTCTCAAGTGAAATTCAACGTTGGGGGGACCTGACATGACACTGGGAAGAAGAAGTATATTGTACCGTCGATGAAAAAATAAAATAAAATTCAATAGCAGCTTAACTCCACGTCATAAAACCTACGTCATTCAGCATAGTGTATTTATCACTATCATTATAGCATAATCACAAGATAAATAAAAGGTGAGTTCAGTGTGATAAGATATTTTGAGATAAAGAGAGAGAAAAGGACAACAATCATATAATTTTTATTACAGTACATTGTTATACAATTATACTCGTAAGTCCTTCTTTTTACCGTTCCATTGCACTTTCGAGGTTGACAATCATCATGACTATTTTAACTTTGACTGCAGCTGCTCTGAACAATGTTTCTGTTCTACAGTAGAACCACTCTCTCAGGTTCTTCAGTAGAATTTTTTCTTCTTCCCCCACTTCGTTTTATTTGTATATTTTTCTACAATACAATATTTCATAGTTGTTTCATACAAAACATTCCAATCTTTCTCTCTTAATACAAATGAGTATTTCTTTGTATTTTCTTATGTGTTTCAATCGAGTTATTGTTTTGAATTTGTAACTACACCTGATTTATATTAAAGTTCATTTATTAATTTAAAACATACCATAATATGGTTCGGTACTATCCATGGGTTTTAGGCATCCACTGGGAATCTTGGAATGTGTCCGTCGTGGATAAAGGGGGACTTCTATAGTTTTATAGTAAACAGTCAACGGAATATTAATGTATGAATAACAAATAACGAAGTATGAAAACATTAAAAAAACAGATAACTAAAAAAAACAAGTCATTGTACTTAAAATACAGACGAAATAAACGTGTCTGAAAGAAGATAAAAACAGAAAGAAATTCTAAGAGAAAGTATTTGAAAAGTGAGAAAATAAGTGGAAGGATGTTGTGAAAATACTATGAAACGTATGGTTGGATAATTTGCATGAGATTCCAAATAAACTAAATTAAACGTTAACCCAGTAGCTAAGTGATTATTTTACAACACTTTCGTTGTATATAGTACAACGAAAGTTTTGGACGACCTCCGTGGCCTGGTGGTAAGACACTTGTCTGCCGATCCGGAGGTTGCGGGTTCGATCCCCGCTGGGACCCAGATTTTTTTAAATAGGATTCCAGTCTGGTTAACACTAAGGGCCTATAAAAACATCTTTCTGGTTAGTTGGAAGAGATTGCCACATGGGAATAAACTAGCCAGGTTTAAAAAAAAAAAAGAAGCTACTAAAAAATAAACAAGTCTGGTATTTTGTCATGTGGCAATCTCTTCTAGCATATCAGATATATTCTACAAATAAACTAACGAGAATCAAACACGCAACCCACGGGGTAGAAGACATGCGGTTTACCAACTTTTACAAGTAAAATAAAGTTATTGTAATTTGTTTTATCAAACACTGTTTATTCCACTTTTATAACGGTATAAACCTACCGGTTTGAAGGCTTTCACCTCATCACCAGGGGAGTTAAAACAAGATTTGTTTGTGCTCCCCTGATGATGAGGTAAAAGCCATGAAACCAGTAGGGTTATACCGATACAAAAAAGTGGAATAAACAGTGTTTGTTAAAACAAATTAGAATATTTTTAAACCTCCACAGTGTTAATGCTTTAACTATAAATAATAAATAAATTAAAGTTAAATGAGAAGTATGAATAATAGAAGATTGTATATCGAAGAATATCGAACGATGTGTAGCGATAGAAATCAAAGTCAACGGGGCACTAATAAAATACATATACTCGAACCGGACAGTATCAAAATTTGCTAAGATGATTATAATCCATAATAATGCTTGCCAACTTTGATGTATGGGAGTGAAACGTTGATTGATAAAATAAACATTTAGTGCAAATGTGCGTGGTAGAAATGGTAGAGGAAGATTAAAGAAAGTATGATTGGATTATGTGATTTGCATTTTGAAAGAAGCAAATGCCAGCATGTGAAAGAGGAAAAACGAATGGATGTGGAAGAGGTGAAATATGTGTATCGATATAGGAAAGTTTGTCGATCTGTCCTCTCTGCCTATCCAGCAGAAAAATGGCGTTACGAGGTGTATGTATTTGTTTGTTAAACAGCTCAATATAAGTAATTTTTGTTTCATAAATATTATATAACTTATGTATATAATCACTTAAAATACCTATTAATTGAAAATATAATTGAAAATTTTTAATAAAATACATTAAACACTTATTTTGTATTCATCATTGTTTTATTTGAGTTCATTACCGGTTTCGAACACCTCCGTCTTCCTCGTCAGGCGTAATTGAACTAAAGTATGCTGCAAATATATTTTTTCTAATTTTAACAGGAAAGGGTGAGGGGAGTAGTGACTAGATAGGCTCCCTCTACTGTACAATAGTATAATTAGAAAAAAATATATACACAATTTAGTTCAACTTTCCCTGACGAGAAAGAAGGAGGTCTTTGAAACCAGTAGTGAAGTCAAATAAAACAGTGGGGAATACAAAATAATTGCTTACTGTATCTTATTAAAAATATGTAAAAATGTCACGACAAAGTGAAACAAGTGTGTTTTCTAAGTTCCAAGAAAAAATATATATAATTATTTATAAAAAAAAATCTTACACAACGAAGTTTATTGAAAAACTAGAACAAATTTAACAACGGACCGTCAAATAATACCACAGTAAAGTAACAACAAAAAATCTTGCACAAGAAAACACTTTTACATTCGACACCGAGTTTCTAACCGAACTGTCAAATCGGCAAAGGTAATCACGGCACTAGACCAGACTGTTGAACGGGCCGTTATCTCGGACTGCGGTCATCCGTGTAGAGCTGTCTCGGGTCTGCACAATACTGATGGCCTTTGCTGGCTGGTGTACCCAAGACCTGGGGCCGCCACTACGGGCCGTGCCGCCGCCAGAAAGCCAAAGCACTGTAGAGACTCTGTTATATTATGTATTATATTACACACATACAGTATGTATTATTTGTACACGTATGTATTATTTATAGTTAAGATTTTAAAATTGTGGAGATTTAAAGACATTGTAATTGGTTTTATCAAACACTTTTTGTAACGGTATAACCCTACTGGTTTCAAGGCTTTCACCTCATCATCAGCGAGTACAAACAAGACTGCATAATGTTCGAACTGGTACCGACACACACGCTTCTAACGGTAAAATACGGTACATCCATAAATTGGACAGTTAAAAGCCTTGAAACCGGTATGGTTATACCGTTACATAAAGTGGAATAAGCATTGTTTGATAAAACAAATTAAATTACATACATACATTTCATCATGCCGTGTTCCTTGCTGGGTAGGCAGAGAGAACATATCTCAAAACTTTCGTTTCCACCTCTTTAATACAATCTTCGATTATTCATACTTCTCACTTTAATACATACCTTTTGGAGTAGGCAAAGAAGAAAGAGTGCCAGACTTTTCTATCTCAACACTTATATTTTGCCCCTACGACATCCAAACATCTTCTCGTACAACTCCTACGTTTTTTTTTTTATTTTTACGTTTTCTTCTTTTAAAATATGATTAATTTAACCCAACCATAATTTCCTTTGTCTCCTTTTACAACGCCTCACACATTAGAATTACATATTTGTTTTATTAGTCTTTCTTCATTCATTCGTTCTACATGTCCTAACCATCGCAGAGTTCTCTTCTCAACACATCAGTCTTAAGTTCACACTTATTCCTAATTATTTAGTTCCGTATTCTATCATACATTGACCCCCCATGTACTCTTTCAATCTTTTTCCACGTCTATCGTGTGTGTATTAAGGTTTCCAGTTTGCACGTCGACATGGAAGCAGTGCACAACGGCCCTGGTTACAGTTCAAGACTTGGTTCCACTGTTAGGCAACCACTGTGACAATAACTGTTAGTGTTGGCTCTGTGCGGTTTTGAACGGCAAATTTATTTGTCTGTTGTACTCAACAGTCAGCACGAGTAGTGGTTAATGTCTTCTGTGTCTAACTGAAGAAGGATCGTCACAGCGCCAATGGACACTTTTGCAACACTATTTTGTGTTTCGACACTCGACTATGCATTATTTCTTGGCAGACATAAAAGAAGTGTTGTGTTCAAGTCAAAAATTATCTTCGGCTTAGTTAATCAGCCGACAGGTTAACGTATCGATTGGATGACTTTTTTTCTTTAGAGAATTAAGTTGAACAGCTGAACAAATTACAGCGCCTTCAAAATGTTTGTCTAAGATTTATTTTCAACCTACGAAAGTACGATCATATAACTTCAATCCAGAAGGCATTCAACTGGTTGAATGTTAGAAATGGACGCCAAATTCACATACTGTCACTATTTGTATAATATCCTTAACTGTCCCACCCCCCCCTCTTATCTCGCCGAAATTTTTCAGCGTCTTTCAAATCATGGATTAGCGCTACGCTCAACGAGAGACTGTCTATTGGCCTTTCCAGTTCACCGCTCCTCTTTTTCTTACGTCTTCCTTTACTGTCCATGCAGTGAGATTCCGGAATCAGTTACAAACCAATATAAGACTCGCTCCCTCCTTGGCGTGCTTTAAGAAGCGACTGAAATAACTCTTAATTTCTAGTCAGTTTTAATAACGTGTTTCATTCCTGATTTTTCTTTTCCTCTCCACCATCCCTTCCTTTCCTTTTGATTGATGATATCTCACTTTATATGGAAAATAATGTTCGGGTGACTGTCTGTCTTTGTGTGGTTCGTGGGCATATGCTCACGTATGTGTTTATGTATTTCGTGGGGATGGATAGTCATTTAAATGATTTATGCAACCACGTAACTTGCTCCATTTAATTTTGTCTGGTTGGTTGGAAGAGATTGCCGCCTGGCAATAAGCTCGCCAGATTGTATTTGCAATAACAGTGTTAAATAAATAAATAAATAAGTTGCTTAGCATGCAAACATGAAAACAGCCTGGGATCAAATCCGAACCTTCTGATAAGTATTTTATTATTTAGTTCATAGTTGCAAGTCGTTTAGTGGGTTCATCATATTATAGCAAATCACTCTTTAAAACCAACATACTGTTAATACCGTAACTGAACTTTTTTCAGAAAATTAGACACAAAAACATGCAGTTTAATACTACACCAAGTGTACCTATACGGTTAAAATCGAAGCATTCTATGCTGAGACAAAATCTGGGTCTTGTGACATTTGAGAAGTATAATGTAAGACATTTATAAAAATGGAGTGGTATACAATACAACAACGCATTCAAATTGTTGAATTATTTTATGTATTGTAATCTGCGGAAACGGTGATGTTAATTGGCCACCAAGATCATGT
The DNA here is from genome assembly GCA_949825065.1 of Odontocerum albicorne. Classification (NCBI taxonomy): domain Eukaryota; kingdom Metazoa; phylum Arthropoda; class Insecta; order Trichoptera; family Odontoceridae; genus Odontocerum; species Odontocerum albicorne. The sequence goes on along the minus strand of OX463840.1, from coordinate 51,216,675 downwards.
GATCTGACACCGTTGGACTATTTTCTCTGGGGTTACGTGAAATGCCAGGTCTATAAGAATGACCCACGATCAATTCCTGAAGGACTAAATTATTCCCGTTATTGGTGAGTTAGAGCCGTAATTATGCCAAAATGTCATCGAAAATTTTGACAAAAGAGTGGACATCTGTGGAGCTGCAAGAGGTGGACATTTGACGGATATTGTTTTTTTGTGTTTAAATATCATCAATGACCAATAAAAAGTTTTTTGAAATCAAAGCAAATTGTGTGTTTTATTCAAGAATTAAAAAAAAAATAATTAAAAAACCGCTCAATTTGAAAGAAGCTTTATATGTGTATATTTATATGTATTTTTTTTATCCGCTTTGCACGGATTTCTCCTGTTACACAAAGAGAGTCTGCTTCTAGCGTTAGCTTATTCGTTAGGAAGAATATCAGCCAGGATTCTTCTCATACTGCTAGGCGGTACCGAGAATATATCAACAGTGTCATTCAGTTGGTTCAATATCTCTATACCACGCGTGACTGAGTGTTTAGCCATGATATTCGTCCTGTTAGTTGGTATGTAGAACAGAGGGTGATTCCTTGCACGGCTATATTTATTGGGTACATATAAATTTGTTGCTTCTAGAATCGAATACATCAATTTGTATGTTATATGCCTTAATTTGTGAGGTATTCATTCCGTGTTCTTTCATACACTGGCACTCCACAATTTTTTCGTTATCCACACATCTCCATAACAGTATCCTTCACAGTATTCACTTCCTTTCTATCCTTACACTCAACTTATATATTATGTAATATTTTTAATCTGCCAATAATAGTGGGTTCGAGATTCGAGTTAGAGCGCCCTTAAGAAGAAGAGAAGAGAAGAGCTATCTAAAAGGTGTTTTATCAATTGCCTTTTTAATATTACCTTTCATTTGCCAAGCCCAAGATTCACTTCCATGCGTCAAGGTGGGCACCCACCGACTATTATACGAGTATATTGAAATCAAATTAATATTCGAGTTATAAAGATCGCTTCAAACGTTTACTTATAATTTTTTAGAACAGCACTTCTGATGCGTTTTAATAATGTCTTTATTTGATAAGCTGGAAAGATCGTGATGTTATAGAACTGATATAATAAAAGTTGTGTGTCGAAGACAGTCACAATGGAAGTCACGTACAAACTATTATATTTTATTTGTCAAAGAAACATATCTACACGTTCTGACAGCATGCAATAAGCTGGGCTAAGACGCGTTTCATACAATATTTGCACACTGACGCTGCTGCAAATAAACTATACGCGTTCTTTATATTGTATTTATTTAAAATTTCCTTGTACAGCATACAATATGGCGGGTTTATAACCAAGTGGTTTATAACTCTTCAAACCTGCCATAAAATGTTGGTATTGGGTTAACATTATTGATTCATATGCTCTGCGGAAGTACTCTCGGTCTTAATGTGCTCACTCCGTTGATTCTGGAGGTCCGGCGTCGCGCCGCGATTATCGTCGTCCACCTTCACCCCTTGACAGGGATGACCCCTTATGCGATTCCTAAAGTCTGCCTAGAGGCCAAGTTGGTAACATCGATGGTCATCCTTCATCCTCCGTCGGAAGACATTCAATTATTATTATTATTATTACACATGACAAGAAATATACACAATTTGAGAAAAAACAACAGGTAATTTGATTTGGACATATAATTTTAATGGATCTGGGTTTGTTGCCTTTCATTTGTCGTATCCCCAGTAAACTAGGCTTTTGCCTGTATCTCACTGAGGATATTTAGCATGAAAAAATAAATCGATACTTCTTTCCGATTTTTGATAACACAAAAAACCCCGTTGCACGCTCTCATCAACCTGACAAACAGTGACACTCAACTACAACTGGAAACATCTTGCGAAACTCAACTCCTCACACATTATCACTCCAGAAAGACCAAAAATATTCATCCCACAATATACCGCACACAATCATAAGAATAAAAATCAAAACAAATCCAAAACAAAAAAAAGAAGAAAGAAAAAAAACACACAGAAACACAAATACAAAAACAACCAAAATTAAAACAACAAGAAGAGACCCACACTCACGAGCTCACATAAATCCTTTGGTTCAATGGTTTCCTTGGATCAAGGCGCGCTTCAATTCTCCGTGGGTGTACCCAAGCTATTGTGCTACATAATTTATCCGGCCACAGGAGCTTTTATGGTAAACTTTAGCTTTAAGGCTGAAGATGGTTCAGATGAGGCTTCAGATGGTCGCGCGTGAACGCGCGTTACACAAATCGCTGGAATACGCGCGTAAAAAGATTCATAATGCTCATATCATCATCATCATCATTTTAAACCAGGGTCGATACACTGCTGGATGAAGGTTTCCCCAAGTTGACTCCAAACAGTTCGGTCCTTTGCTCGCCGATGCCACGTGATGCTGCCATGCTTCCTGATTTCGTCCATTCTTCTAGGCCTCTTTATGCCTCTTGGATACCATTGGATTATTTCGGATGTCCATCGGGAGTCTGACATTCTGGCTACATGTCCGGCCCATTGCCACTTCATTCTTTTGCACACCTTTATAACGTCTTCTACCTTTGTTATATTGCGAATCCATGTGTTTCGTTTACGGTATCTTTTAGTATATCCTAACATGCATCTCTCCATGCCCCCTTTGTGCGGTCTGGAGCTTTTGCGTGTTCTTTACTGTGAGCGTCCATGTCTTGCAGCCATACGTAAGTACTGGAAGAATGCACTGGTTGTAAACCCTTCGCTTCAAGGATATGATAGGATATGATATGATATTAATGCTCATATACAATTGTTTATATGGTCGCGCGACCATATACACAATTGTACATGAGCATTATGAATATTTTTACGCGCGTATTCCAGCGATGTGTGCAACGCGCGACCATCTGAACTTAGCCTTAATCTTATCCCTTCGCCTTGTTATATTTTTTGCAAACATCTGGATTAATTTGCAGATCACATTTTGTCGTACTTCTATGATAATCGAATCAATAATTTCTAAAGGGATCTCCACTTAGATCTCCAGTTCATCTTCTAACCGATTGACTTTTTCGATCAAGGGACGTCAAAGGATAGTTTTGTTATATTCAAAGATATTTTTGTGAAAGCACTGGCAATATACATTTTATAGACACTATGGATTGAGTGACAGAATTACACATCATACATATATACGAGTACTTATCATCACTTCGTTTTCCTGTCAGGGTAGACAGAGATGAGAGAAAATCAGACTTTCCTATCGCGAAACATATCTTTCGCCTCTTCTACACATAACTTCTACGTTTTCTTTGACTTTTTACATTTCCTTCTTTCAAAATATAATTCACTCGAAAGAAATATACTTTCCTTGGTCTTCATCTATCCCCTCTTTACCTTATATTTGCACTGTATATTAGTTTTGTTAGTATTTCTTCATTCATTCGTTATACTTGCATAAACCATTCCAGAGTCCTCTTCATCTTACTTTATACCTTGCCTTAACTTCACATTCATAACTAATAATAACTCATTCCGTATATTGTTTTGTTAGTCCTCCTTCATTCATTTATTCTACATGAACAAACCATATCTTAGTGTTATTTTTCGTCTTAAATTCACATTAATCTCTAATCACTTATTTACGTATTCTGCCATACATTACCACCCCACCGTACTCCTCTATGGGTTCGAATGCTGGACGATGTATAACTCTTACTCTAGCCAACTATAAACTGCTGAAATGCGCATGCTAAGATGGTCAACTGGTGTGTCCGTAAGAGACAGGAAGCCTAGGTGTTACAGACATCAACAGCAAGATGGAGGAGAGGCGATTGCGATGGTATAGGCACGTTGGACGCAGAGCACCCGAGAAAACAATTTCAGGGGAGCACAGACAAGACTGATGATGAGGTGGAAGTTTTGAAACCGGTAGGGTTTTACCGTTACAAAAGTGAAATAAACAGTGTTTGATAAAACAAATTACAATATCTTTAAACATCCACAATGTAAATGGCTCCTCGTGGAAGCCTAGGTGTTACAGACATCAACAGTAAGATGGAGGAGAGGCGATTGAGATGGTATAGGCACGTTGGATGCAGAGCACCCGATCACATTGTGAACCAGGCAATCTTCATGGATCTTCCTCGAATAACAACCGGAGGAAGACCAAAAAATTCATGGGTGGTGCAAAAAGATAACCTGGTGCAGAGGCACGGCCTGGGGGACTTAGTCCGGTACAGAAGAGCATATAACCTGAGGACGACGAGAGCTGACCCCAACAGTCTTCGCAGACAATGAGTTGGGATGGAGCCAGGGAAAAGGATTACCACCCCACGTATTTTTCTCAACCTTTCTACACAATTTATTCGAGTTCTTTCAGATTTTTTCCATGTCAACTTTTTATTTTTACTTATCACAGTTGACACCAGAATAATGCTTTGGCATTCATAATCAGAATTCATAGACCAATAGTCTTAAAGCGGGTTTAGCGATGGGTTTAATATTCAGTTTAATGCACTATAATTGACTTAATAACTTTGTCAAATAGACACTCAAGACAATTATATAGCTAATTAGTTTACAATCGTCGAGGATTACAGCTAAGTATATGTTACTCGAGAACAGTGCTTGTTAAACGGTGTGTTGTGGAATTTTTGTGTTGTTTTATTTCAACGGCCTAATGACCTTTTGTTAAAAAATATTAAAAAAACAGCAACAAATCAAATTTAAAATAAACATGGTGGAATGCAAAATAGAAAAAAAAACTAGCATAAGATGAACACCACAAAAAGCAACCTTTACAATACAATCTGTTACATTCTGTTAAGAATAGTTTCTTCACTTTACTCCTGTACGTAGTCAAAGTCATTCAAATCAATACAATGCCCATATAGATGGCCCAATCAGTGCAGTTTTGTTATGCAAGAGTTGTATAAATAAATAGTTGGAACCATTTCCATATGGAACAAAACTATTTGCCGGGTGGGCTTACAAGGAACGTGTAAAATGACCAGCTAAGTTAGTTACGGACTATTGAAATACGAGTTTATAATATTAAATAATGTTGTGAGCTCAAAGATTTTTCTCCTATCTGATAAGGAACTTCTGACATTCCTATGTCAATTCAGCTGGAAAGATAAGCTGTGTCGTGGAGTTTCCGTCTGTCTCTTATTTCTCCTCTTTGATCGAGTGATCCATTGCACACTAGCAAACTCACCGGCCACACCGCTGTATAGGATCCGATGGCATATCTGAAGTGAGACGATAGGAGCATACCGATATTTTTTTAGGATATACCATATGTGACCGAAGTTATTGGTATTTTTATAGCCTCGAATACCAGGCGGAAAAAATATCTCTGTCAATCAAGGGTAGCAGCACAGCGTGGGGTTCGAACCGGCGACGTTCAGCACAGAAGTCCAGTGCGTTACCACGCGGCCATGCACCTCGGTATAATATTCATCCAACAATATACCCCAGTTTAACTCAGTTATTGGGATATATGCAGAATTATTTTAGAGAGAACTAAAACTACATAGACTCATGTTTTAATTAGAGTTATACTCAAAAAAATGTAGCATGGTCCCTGTGACGTTTGAAATGTCATGTCTCAAAGGGTTGGGGTAAAATCGTTTTTTTTTTACAAATCGAATCGTTTTTTTTATAAATCGAAATATAGTTTTTCTCTAAACTGACGTTTTAATTCCTAATTTTCATTATACTGACTTTCTAATGTATTGTAGATTTGTATCTATCTTTAAATAGGCCAATATATGTATTAGTATGAATTAATACTAATTACGAACATTTAATTTTATGTATAAAAAAAACGAAAATCCAACTATCGTATACCCCATCCCTAGCCAATGCAGACTAACGTAGTGACTTTTGACGAACGTCGCCAAATATTATTTAATTTTAACAAACTGACATATGTTTGTTAATTTGTAACAAGGTGTATTAATTTGTCACTATAGTATTGTTAGTTTTAACATATGTATTGTATTTACCTAAATAACTTGATATTTATTAGAATCGAGGCTTATATTAAAGTTGATAAAATAATCAAAATAACTGAACGTCGTTACAAGGTTGTATTGGGGCAAATTTGTGAAACGTCACAGGGACCATGCTACATTTTCTTTAGTATAAATTTTCAAGATATAATTCTCATCTTCTTCCTTTTAACTTAGACCTGTAGTTTGTTATCAACAGGCCTGTCTAACTTAAGATGTTGACTCCTAGTTATCCCTTCATCATTTAAAAACTCTTCCTGAAGGATGACTTCTACAGGGTATTTTATGTATTGCCAGATAGGGAACTCTTGTAGTATCCTTTCTTGTCCCATAACTTCGAGAGTGTTTTCTACAGTTTCTACTGAAGTTTAGTGTCTAAGTATTTCGCCATTAACTCTGAGGCTTGTCATTGTATTATTTCTGAGCTTATTTTTTTGTCTTCTCTGACCAAAACAATGTCAATAATGCGATTGTTTTAATGTATATTACAATTTTGTTATATACAGTACAATCTGGCGGGTGTATTGCCATGTACGAGTAGTTATCACTTTCAAACAACCAGAAATAAGTTGAGAAGTCTTAAGTCAAAACCAAACTAGAATCCTTTTTAATCTGGGTTCCAGTGGGAATCAAACCCGTAACACTCTGGCTAGAAGAAAGGCGACTTATCAACTAAGCCACGGAGGTCGTTAAAACAATAATTACTATATAATGATGACTTTTGTACTGGATAGAATGAAAATGTTATACAATACAGTTTTAACATTTTTAACTTTGATTTAAACTCTTGTATAGTTCGGAAATTCTAGGATGAGTCCTGTGACAGCTCACAAATTTGCCCGAATACAACCTTATGTAATATATTTACCTAAATAACTTGTTATTTATTAGAATTGAGGCTTATATTAAAGTTTATAGAATAATTAAAGTTACTGAACATTGTTACAAGGTTGTATTGGAGCAAAGTTGTGAGCTGTCACAGGACTCATCCTAGAATTTCCGAACTATAGTAAAGCAAATTTGTCGCTTTCATTTATCATTAATGGATAACTATCATAAGACAACCGCCCTGGCATAATTAATAAGACGTCTGTCTTCCATCCCGGGGCTGGCTGGTTCGATTATCGCTGGAACCTAGATTAAAAAAAATAAGATGATATTTGGGAGTGAAACGTGGACGTGGAAAAATACTGCTTTTTAATTGATTATTGTAGATTTAGATATTTTTTTTAAACCTGGTGAGTTTATTGCCATGTGGCAATCTCTTCCAATCAACCAGAAATATGTTTTTATAGACCCTAAGTGTTAACCAGACTGGAATTCTATTTAAAAAAATCTGGGTTCCAGCGGGGATCGAACCCGCAACATCCAGATCGGCAGACAAGTGTCTAATTATGGATTTTTCTGAATCTTTTCCCCGTACTGAAGGATATTCGTAAAGTTGTACCTGTCTTATTCCGTCTTATATATTTTGTTTTCAGTTTAATTTTCATTGATCTGTCTTTTGTGTTTGTATTTTTTTTTTCGCAGTGCGGGCTGTGCGCCTGTGGACGCTCCCGCTTTTTTACCTGATTGTTTTGGTTGTAATTGTTCAAAAGTAGTTTTTATATATTCCATTCTTACTAATCTGTTAAACACTCACTGCTATTTTATTTTATTATGTTTGTTATAAGATACATCGTACAGTTTATTTATATAAATAAAATAAATAAAAAAAGGTTGTTTTCTATCGCTTCCTAAAATTGCACATGCCACCTATATCTCTGACACTAAGACCATTTCACGCCACAAGACCAGCAACATAAAATCAGTCCGAAAGTGAATTTACGTTAAATCGAACCTGGGGTTAGCTCTAATGCTAACCATTAGACTACGGTCGTCGATAATATTTGATATAACTCACATAAAGATACACACAAAAAAACTTGAATTATTTTTAGTTATATTAAACAAAACACTTTTAAAATATATGATTATAGAGAGTAAATTAATATTTTATTAGATACGAGTATTTATCAAACAAATCGAGTAAACGAAACGTACTTAAAACCGGTTACGCGAGTGAAACGTTTAATTCTGTGCCCGATCCGGTGAAACTATCGCGAATGGAAGATACACCAGAACTTTCTTCAGTCAAGCTGGTGGCGAGTCGGTACCCGGTACCGAGAGCACAGTCTACTGCGATGGCGCCAGAGCCGTGTCCGGTCGCCGACTGGAGCTGATCTGCAGACCTGCACAGAGCTGCTGGAGTGGAGGAGAAAGCTTAGCGCTGTCAGGGTCGAGCGGGAAACAACGTTGAAGGAACTATTCAACGTCAGGGCTTAGTGATTGGATATTCTACATTGACCACACGATGTTTTATTTATGATACAAGTGATTGGTTTAGATTGGATTACAAGTGATTGATAAATGCAATTCTAAATTAGAATAAGTTGATATTTACGTAGTAATTTCTCAGATGACGGAAGAGTTACAAGGGATATACGAAGGAATGTAGGGATATGAAACAAACCGAAAAGTATCAAAATCTCTTAAGACGTTAGTCAACAACAGTATTTTAGTACTTATGTATGTGAGGGAAACGTGAACGCGGAAAAAGACTGAAAAAAGCCGAATAAATTATGTAGAAATTATTGCACTGAGAAGAATATGGAATTAAGTGATTAGGAATGAACGTGAACTTAAGAGGTATTAAGTAAGATAAAGAAGAGCATTCTAAGATGGTTTGGGCATATGGATGGGCATGAATAAATAAAGTAAGATTAACAAAACTAATATACAGTACACATGTGAGTGGAAGGAGTGGTAGAGGAAGATCAAGGAAAGTATTGTTGGATCAAGTGAGTTATATTTTCAAAGAAGTAAATTAAAAAGTCAAAGCTGTATGAGAAGGTGCATGGATGTAGAAGAGACGAAAGATGTGTGTCGCGATTGGAAAGTCTGGCGCTCTCTCCTTTCTGTCTACTCTGACAGGGAGGTGTCGTGATGGAATGTATGTATTTGTTTGGATTCCATTAGTGGCGATCTTCGTGGCCTGGTTTGTAAGACGTTTGTTTTCCTACCGGAGTTTTCGAATTATATTCCGGATTGTAACAAAAATATAGGTTTATTGTCGGCTTTAAGAGGTCTCACCGCTAGATATGATCTTAAAATATGTGTGCTTACATATCATCACGCCATTTTCCTGTCGGGGTAGCCAGAGAGGACAGGATGCCAAACTTCCCTTTCTCGACACACATCCTTCGCCTCTTCTACACATATATACACCTTCTCATACAACTACGTGCAATTTTCCACTTAGAGTAATCCAGTTTACACGGGTTTCAGGAAAACGGCGTGTAAATGAAAATCACGTGAATGGAGCCCTTCAATGCTATGTAAAACGTTTATATTATACTTTGAATAAATGCAAAAAAAAATCTTTGTATTATAAACACTTTGTTGTATACATACATGTACAGTACAACCAACCATAAAGATGTTAAAGAGGTCTTAAGTGAAAACCAGCCTGGAATCATTTATAAAAAAAGCTGAGTTCCAGTGAGAATCGAACCCGCAACGTCCGGGCTAGGAGACAAGGATGTTACCAACTAGGCCACGGAGGTCGTTTTAGTTTGTAACCCTGTACGTCGGAGTCACCAATGTAACGATGGTCGTTGTTCGTCGTCGGGGTCACCAATGTAACGATGGTCGCTATCAGTGTAGCATGTGTCCTATTAGGACGTGCTGATGATCTTGATATCGACATCGTTATCTTCGTTTTAGTTGATTCTGCGTTACTTCTCGTACAGAATCATCAATATAGCGGATTGCTTATGTTTAATTGTTGTGATGATTTTGATTGATATTTGTTTACTTATAGACTCAGGAATGCCGATATAAATCGATAAGTGGACAGCAGGTAAATAAATAATACAAGTCTTGACAGTTGAATGGACGACAATAAAAGTAAGTTTATTTCGAAGAGTGCGGACAATTTATACCAGTGAATGAATACATGGGCGATATATATCTGCCTTGCTCTATCACATGAACTGGCGGTAGAATAATTATTTATATTTGGAGATGGCTAGCCAATTTGCACGCTGTAAATAGTAAATATTGTCGTTGTTTGTGGTGTGTAACAATCATTGAATTCTTCATCGGTCATTGCCCCTGTATGTTTACTATTGACAATAATTAATTAAATTTATTTGTGTTTTAACAATTCACTCGTTATTTTGACAATTCATTTAGGTAGGTATACAGGTAGGTACAAGTTAAAAAGGCTTTAGTTTTAATAAATATATGAGTGTTGTTACTGACACGTTTTATGAGAGCTATACGATTTATTATTCATTCGAAACCACTGTCCCTGGAGAAATCTTACATTGTTACTGTTGTCAGTCTTACAGTTGTAGTAAAAGAAGAAACATAGTGTTGAAATTATGTTACAAGCTACAGTTGTAGCAAAACGAGAAAAATAACGTTGAAATGATGTAACAAGCTACAGTTGTAGCAAAACAAGAAACATACCGTCAAAATTGTGTTACAAGCTACGGTTGTAGCCAAACAAGAAACATGCGTTGATATTGTGTTACAAGCTACAGTTATAGCAAAACAAGAAACATAACGTTGAAATTGTGTTACAAGCTACAGATATTGCAAAACAAGAAACATAACGTTGAAATTGTGTTACAAGCTACAGTTATAGCAAAACAAGAAACAACGTTGAAATTGTGTTACAAGCTACAGTTATAGCAAAACAAGAAACATAACGTTGAAATTGTGTTACAAGCTACAGTTATAGCAAAACAAGAAACATAACGTTGAAATTGTGTTCCAAGCTACAGTTAAAGCAAAACAAGAAACATAACGTTGAATTGTGTTACAAGCTACAGTTATAGCAAAACAAGAAACATAAGGTTGAAATTGTGTTACAAGCTACAGTTATAGCAAAACAAGAAACATAACGTTGAAATTGTGTTACAAGCTACAGTTATAGCAAAACAAGAAACATAACGTTGAAATTGTGTTACAAGCTACAGTTATAGCAAAACAAGAAACATAACGTTGAAATTGTGTTACAAGCTACAGATATTGCAAAACAAGAAACATAACTTTGAAATTGTGTTACAAGCTACAGATATTGCAAAACAAGAAACATAACGTTGAAATTGTGTAACAAGCTACAGTTATAGCAAAACAAGAAACATAACGTTAAAATTGTATTACAAGCTACAGTTATAGCAAAACAAGAAACATAACGTTGAAATTGTGTTACAAGCTACAGTTATAGCAAAACAAGAAACAACGTTGAAATTGTGTTACAAGCTACAGTTATAGCAAAACAAGAAACATAACGTTGAAATTGTGTCACAAGCTATAGTTGTAGCAAAACAAGAAACATAACGTTGACATTGTGTTACAAGTTACAACTATAGTTAGCCTCAATGATGATGCTCTTTACATACATAGAGTCATCCTGCATTCTCAGCCTACGTGAAACTTTTAGCTCTGTGTCGAATAGTCGTTGATGAATTAACTAATTAAATGCTCTGACACCAATAAGTTGCAATCAAACATACCACCACGAATAAAACAACGCTCTAGTCCCGATATCGCTCTGTATAATATTAACTAAACAGTCGCCCCATTCCAAACACCGGTTGGGATGTTGCGAATAACTGGAAATACATGTGCTGGTGTGTGTTGCTAAAGATCTCACCTAATTGTAAAGAGATCAGTGCACGCACACCGATACACCATATTCATAACATACATAATTGTATTACGAATAAAACAACGCTCTAGTCCCGATATCGCTCTGTATAACATTTACTAAACAGTCGCCCCATTCCAAACACCGGTTTGGATGTTGCGAATAACCGGAAACACATGTGCTGGTGTGTGTTGCTAAAGATCATAATAATAAAGACCATAAACATAATAATAACGATATCATAACAATTTATATAGGTCCATTTAGAGAGGAAACTCTCCTGAATGGTGTTTTAGTTCGGGAATCGAATCAACTATTATTGGCAGATTTAAGTATAGGAAGGTAGTGGCTGAGGCCACTAGAATAGGTACTTCCTATATCTGCGTATTTCCAGAAAAATATGCTTGTTAAGAGAACCTCAGAAAACTTACCAAGGGAATACGAACTACAATGAAACCTTTGTAGATCTTCCGATATGTGATAGAAACACATTTTGCTTTAGGTGGAATGTAGTGTATATGTGTATAGTTTTCATATATTATATAATCATACTTTTTTATAAGACTTCTCATAAAAGGTTATTTAGAAGTGCTTTCTAAAGCTGCATACGCCACCCATATCTCGGACACTTCGAGGCAGACAAAGATCGGTCTAATTTGACCAAACATTAGGATTATCATTCATAATAATTCATTAAAAAAAATCAATAATATGACAATTGTAATAACAATATGAACAAGTTAAAATTACAATAAATTCAATATTTTGTTTATAGTTAAGCCATTAACATTGTGGAGGTTTAAAGACATTGTAATTTATTTTTATCAAACACTGTTTATTCCACTTTTTGTAACGGTATAACCCTACCGGTTTCAAGGCATAACTTATTGGCTGTATTAATTACATTGTGAAATTATAAACTGAAATTATAAAAAATTTCATAACTTATTGGCTGTATTAATAACATTGTGAAATTATAAACTATGTACCATTCAGTACAAAAAGCGTTTAGGGGATGAGGAACCCCGTAGACCTTTTAAAAAAGCCCGCATTTCAGTAGTTACACCACGTAATTATGTTAAGTATAATATATGGTTAGCAATATATGTACTATAATTAGAGTCAAGATGTCAAAAAACTTAGATTTTTCTTTGGCTCGGATTCCTTCACATATTGGTATCACTGGTAATGAATGTGTTGATTCCTTGGCAAAGGAAACATGTTCTGCCGGTTGTCCCCTATCTGATTTTTCACAGCCAGTAACTGATCTTTCAAAAAAAAATAAACAGGATACTTGGCACCGATGGGCGTTGGACTGAAATGTGACTCGGATACATAAGGCCTCTAAATATAAATCAATTCAACAAACTATCCCTTTGAAACCATGGTTTAATACGTGTACGTCACAGAGTAAAGAACGTTTTGGCATAACTAAATAAAAACGAAAGATATCAACACAAAACTTTATTTACAAAGTCACAGTACGTTACTCTATTGTTCAATGTACGAGGAGTCACCATAGCTCTCAAGGCACTTATTGTAACATGGAACCAATTTTTCAATTCCGATGTTATACTCTTCTACCGCCAAAGATTTGAGCCAGGATGTCACTTCTTGTTTGAGGTCTTCATCGTTTGCAAACTGTTTTCCATCCAAAAATTTCTTTAGTTTCTTGAATAAGTGAAAATCACTTGGTGCCAAGTGAGGGCTGTAAGGAGGATGTCCAAAAATGTCCCCATTAACACGTTGAAGTTCTCGCTGTGTTCGTGCTGATGCATGAGGCCGCGCATTGTCACGAATTAAAACCACCTTACCCGACAACATTCCACGTCTCATGTTTTGGATGGCGCGACTAAGTCGTTGAAGAGTTTCACAATAGGTCTTTCAAGGTTTACTGTGTGTCCTCTTGGCATAAACTCCACGTGGATCAAACCCTTTCGGTCCCAAAAAAACTGTTGTCATCACTTTTCTGGTGTTGAGATTCGGTTTTTCTTTTCCGAGCACACATTTTTTTATAGCCAAGGTGCTCTGTCACTATTTCATGTAGGAGCAATCGTGAAATGTGTGGGAAAGATTCATGTACTGTGCTTAAAGTTGTCTATAAATTTCGATAGGCTGAACATTTTATGCATTCAGAAAACGAATGACACTACGCACTTCACATTTGGCGGGATTTTCGATTCGCAGCAATTTTGAAAGGTTGCAGAACAAAGACGCACGACGGTTCAGCAACAAAACTCGGCTCGCACTGAAGCGAGGGAAGAAGCTAACTGGCACGCATACGATCGCGGCGGTGGGGGATCAGCGCAGGGCGTGGTGCGCAATCGTTCTTTATTTTCTGTACGCGCCTAGTACATAAAATAAAAATGAGCAAAATTGAAGTTTCTGTCATGTGTCGTTTGCGGACAGGCCACTACGTGGTGGCTAGTCACCTTTATATAATGGGTATTGTGGAGAGTCCCGGTTGCGAATGTGGTTTGGATGATGAAACTATAGACTATGTATTTTTCAGTTGTCCTTTGCAAGACATATTTGATTTACTAAAGGCCGTATCTTTGCCGCGTCCGATAAATGTTGCGTTTCGTCTTCCTTCCTGGAACTTTTCCACTTATAGATCGAATGTTATTAATTAACTCCGCCATTGTCGGTCCCAATTCCGGATGACAAAGGAGGAGGGATCATGGGTAAGGCCAGCAACCTGCCCATGATAACAATATATACGATCACAGACCTGCTCACACAGCCTCGGACAGTGATGCAGGACCATAACAGGCCAACAGACCTAAAATAAGATGAAGAAGATAATTAAATTATGGTTTGAGTTTGATTGCACAAATCATCCCCTAGTTAGGGTGGATTAACATACATGTTAAACAAAATAATTAGGGTCAAGTTGTAGTCAGACTTTATCGCTGACTCCACAACCCACATCAAATTCATTGTAGATTAGTTCTTCAATTACTATAAAATTTCTCAAAAATTCTTCTTCTTAAACTTTCTGTAGACTCTCAAGAGTCTGTTACTGCAGGATTGTCCTCCTGTGATGCTGAGCTCCAGCATGAAGAAATAAATGTTTAACTGTGGTATTTCAGCAGGAAATTCCTTGAAAATAAGAGGGGTTTCTTTTTGGTATCTACTGTAAGCAAAGTTATAGTCAACACTTAGAATTCAAAATGGCATTCATGGCACTTTTAAACCCGCTAGACATTATGGTATATTTCATTGCATACGTATATACACATCATGTCATTTCCTTGTCGGGTTATGCAGAGGGCAGGTGTAATGGCGAACTGTGAGTTCTTGATTATTGGGGCCGAAGATAATATTGTCTCCCGACCACTTTCTTCTTCGACATGTCCGTCCGGGTAACATACGAATGATCGAAATTGAATAGCAACATTGAAGAATTAATATTGTGTCAAATAAATATCTTCTTCTTCCTAGACTTTCTATAGATTCAAGAGTCTGTTACTGCAGGATTGTCCTACTGTGATGCTGAGCTCCAGCTATCTCTCCATCGTTTGAGGGTCTCCCTGGTGGACGCCGTCCATCCGGTACCCCATGCAGAGCTATGTATGGAATTCTTGTGGAATTCAGTCTCTGTATATGTTAGTACCAGTATCGTCGACGCTGTCGTCCCCACCTGATGACATCTTGGACCTCACAGACTTCTCGGATTATGGTGTTTCTTACACGATCACGCAGTCTTCCCAGCAATAGCGCGTAGAGTTCTCATTTCCGTTGTCCTTAGCATACTTTTTGTCCTGACAGTGTCCGCCCTCGCTTCGATGCCATATGTGAGGATAGGTCGCACACAGGTCTTATAAATGCGTACCTTGCTATCCGTTATCATATCTTTATTCCTCCATATGACATCTCTCAGGCAGCCCGCCACAACTGCAGCTTTATCTACCTGAGGCCTTACTTCTCTTGGGAGGCCATGAGAGCTGAGCAGTTCACTGCCAAGATATCTGAACTGGGTTGCTTGTTCAATTGGCTCGTCACGTACTGAAATTCTGTACTCTAGTGGGTCTTTGGAAACTCAAAAAAATCTCAACAATTGTACAGTATTGGTATATCTAATATTTAGATAAAAATATTTAAACGTTCATATTTTATGTAAATTTATGTCACTTGACAAATCAATCATTCTAAACACAATTCGTTCTGAATGTTGCGGTAGAAATAATCTAAATTATATTTTAAAAAAATAGGCAAAAACTTGCTACAAGGTGTATTACAATCATGAGTAAATATAAAAACGACCCTGAAATTATGTAACCAAATATATTTCAATTGTTGATTAAGCGCTATTGTGTAACACTGACAATAATTATAATTATAAAAGATCTGACACCTGTTACGACCGCTGTCGAGCCACCAAGCGAAGGTCTTCCTACTATCGGCCTTTCCGCTTCCTGACACTGTGCTGATTTCCGCTTCCCAGTTTCAAAATAGGCTTAAATAAGACTTTTGCCTATTTGTATTATATTTTCTGATTCTATCTCTTTTAACCTTTCTCTTCCTGTGCTAAAAAAATCCGCCCGTTCCGGTGTTGTGTATTCAATGCACATGTAAAAATGAACGATTTAAAATCATAAAAATAAGAATATTCATAGCCAATCGCTTAAATTAATTAAATTTCAAGTCAAAAGTGATAATAATTGAAATTTAATTGCTAAAAACATAAAAAAAACATCGGCCAACGTTCACAAAACGGGCAAAGTGACCACCTCTACCGAAAGCCGCCGACCTACTGAGTGAGAGAAGCGAGCGAACTGAGATTCTATTTTCTGCGTTCCCATATACCGAAGTAGAGTGAGAGTGAGACGTGAATAGCGTCGCTTCCTCACCCATAGCAGTTTTTTTAGAATGAATATACCTACGTCACACACTGGCACACGTTTGATTGTATTGGTGTATTTATTCCCGATTTTCACAAAATATCTCTGATGTGGCCGATAAGTGCTAATATTATTGTTTTTAATTTAATGCGTAAATTTATTACGGAGGAATACTCGTACATAAAATCTGAACCCAGTACTAATTATATTTATAGATATTAAAGTTTTAAGAAGCAATGTGTACTAGTTACACATCACAGGACAGGAAGGGTTAATTATGTTTCAATGTCCACGTTTCACTCCCATATCTTCTTCCTGGCTCCATACCAACTCACTGTCTGCGAAGACTGTTGGGGTCAGCTCTCTTCGTCCTCAGGTTGTATGCTCTTCTGTCCCGGACTACAACCCCCAGGCCGTGTCTCTGCATCAGGTTATCTTTTTGCACCACCCACAAATTCTTTGATCTTCCTCTGGTTGTTATTCGAGGAAGATCCATGGAGATTGCCTGGTTCACAATGTGACCGGGTGTTCTGCGTCCAACGTGTCCATACCATCTTAATCGCCTCTCCTCCATCTTGCTGTTGATGTCTGTAACACCTAGGCTTCCACGAATGCGTGAGCTTTTTATTTTGTCTCTTAGGGACACACCAGCTGACCATCTTAGCATGCGCATTTCAGCAGTTTCTAGTTGCCTAGAGTAAGAGTTATACATCGTCCAGCATTCGGAGCCATAGAGGAGTGCGGGTCTGACAATCGTTTGGTAACTTTACTGGCATTTTCGGATCACATTTTCGGATCACACGTTTCACTCTCATATATATAATTGTAATTATTAAAGATTAATGCGAGCTGAAAACTGTGTGTTTAAGGTTGTATTGTGGCCTTTTTCACCTCACTTAACAGTGAGGTGAAAAAGACCACGTTGACGTAGTTCGGACATTTTGAACGGATGAGTGACGAAAGATTGACAATACAAGTCTACGAGTATAATGCAAACATAAATGGGAGACGTGAGACGAGGACTACCGAGAAAGGTTGGGTCGGATCAAGTGATTAAAATTTTGAAAGAAGGAAAGCTATGGAGTAAGAGAAGCAGAATGAGCTATGGAGGAGGCGACAGAAGTGTATTGTGATAGAAAATATTAGCATTCAATCTTCTCTGTTCATCTCAATAGAAAATAGTCGGGAGTATGTGTATATACGAGCATGTATTTTATTTTCAGCATAAGAATCGCCTACCCTTGTGATTTACTGGTCGAGCACTAGACAACATGAGATATATGAAGGGTACGGGTAAGAAACGTTCAACAGTATTCCCTCCATTTATACGAGTAATTAGTTCCAGTATGAGTGCGTAAATTAAAACCGCGTAAATGGAGTTTTTTAAAATTCTATGTAAAATAGGTGAACATATTTTCAGATATTATATTTTTGTATTATGTTACACTATATATACGTTAGTTGTAAACAGAACAACATAGTGGGCACGTCAACCTTAAATTCACATTAATCGCTAATCCTTTCATTCTCTGTAATGTATCCCTACCAATGTTATCTTATCATATACTCTTATCCACATCCAATAAATATTATAAATAATCATGCAAACCAATGTTAAGCTTATCAATGTTAACCATATCATGTTCAATGTTATCTACATCCAATAAATATTAGTGTTATCACGTGTATGTCAAACTTAACTCAATGTATTATGTTTAAATTTATCATCTGCCGGAATTATCAGGAGCTGCTTACTATCCAAATTCAATAAAGATTTCATATCACTAAATGGAAGTAAATAACGAACGATACATTCCAAATAATTCGTCTGATTTCGATTTGATCTTACAAGGGGCACCGATAACATACCCAACCAAAATTCCTTGTTAATTATCTAAAGGTACGTTATCGGAAGATGCTTCGCTTTAAATAGGACGTCATATCAGAGGCAGCAATAATTATTCTTAAAGCCACTACGATGTTAACATCGTCCTTATTATTACTTCTATAATACTGTTAATATTATACTTCAATGTAATTCAACGAATATACAAATAAAATTACACAGTCGAAATTCTAAAAGTGTTTTCGTTGCAAAAGGCCATAACACATACATTGTCACCTCGTGTATTTTTCTAAGTGTACAAATTTCTACAACATTTATTTAGCTATTTTCAGTCTTGTTGCACGTCTACGTTTCACTTAAATACTTAACTGTCATCATATATGAGTTCCTCAATTACTTCAAATACCTTTTAATTTGTTTTATCAAACACTGTTTATTCCACTTTTTGTAACGGTATAACCCTACATTTTTCAAAGCTTTCAACTCATCATCAGGAGAGCGCAAACAAGACCGAATTCTGTTCGAACTGGTCCTGACATACACGCTTCTAACGGTAAACTTATTTTAAAAAAAATCTAATTTATTCTGAAATGGCTAATCATTGTTACCGTGAAAACCATACATTTTCTATCGATGATGCTAAATTCTTACATATCAGTAGTAATAGAAATAAATTGGACAAATTAGAGAACTTAGAAATTTCTAAGTCAGTGCATCGAGGTGAACATCTGGAAAACACATATATACCAAGAATCTCTCAGCTGCTCATCGATATTGTCTCCTCCTTACATCCACCCCCAGTCACCAACCCGAATGTTCACTGTTAGAAGCGTGTATGTCGGTACCAGTTCGAACAGAATTCAGTCTTGTTCGTGCTCCCCTGATGATGAGGTGAAAGCCTTGAAACCGGTAGGGTTATACCGTAACCAAAAGTGGAATAAACAAATTACAGTGTCTTAAATAAAAAATACCTTTAACAGTTGTATTGTTATTAAGAGGAAGTGAATACGTCTAATCTAGAGATGAATAGATTCAAATATTAACATTTAGGAACGTTATGTTATTAAACATTGGTTTGTATTAGTAGAAACAATGTGTTTTGAATGTTAGTATAACACTTTGTATACATACACCTGGACACATGCTTGGATATTTCTGAAGCCTTTGTTTAATGATACGACGCTGAGCCAACTGAAATAACAAAAACATTTACAAGAACATCGCGCAGTTGGGACGAATACAAAAAAAGCTACTTAAAAAGAATCCCATATAAACATGATGTATCATTTAATAATCATATTATTAATTTATTCCAGCAAGTATTCAGGGGTGTGCAATTTAATACGAGTATAAGCAATATAAAAAATATATTAGATGTTAACATAAGTTCTGACCGTTTTTTTTTCAAATTTAAAATGAGCACCAAAATGGCAAATATTATACGTCATTCGAAAGAAAATTTTCTGCTCTACAAGATATTGTGTTTGCTTTTACGTTACATATATTATTTTATTTGATTACAAGCCTTCAAAATGGAATGTCAAGTAGACGAAAGTGAGCATTTTCGACACCTCCTTCTGTTCGCGTTCAATCGAGGGAATAATGATGCCAAAGCTGCTCGCGATATTTGCGAAGTGTACGGTGAAGATGATATAAATGAAAGGACAGCTCGTCTATGGTTTTTGCGTTTCAAAGACGGTAATTTCGACAACGTTCGACAATTGATTTTTGTTGTTTTCACTCAAAACATGTGGAACTCAAGCGCCGAACGTCTGGACTTTTCCCATTGATTTAAGATGGCGGTATACAGTCATGTGACTACAATTCATCTGCTCAGCCAATTCTACGGTGGTTTGAAGGGAATCTTCATGAATAATATGGTTTAAGCGGTCCTCACCGAAGTCCACTGGTCGTCCAGAACGCTCTATGTCTTTCAGCTTAATTAGCACATTGTAATGTTAATTTATTGATAATTGAATTGAAAAAAATGGCACGTATCAGAAGGTTGAGTTTTGTAATATAAATAAATACATACTAGTTGCAACTCGTGAAATATTCACGGAAGTAAAACAAATTCTACATTTATGAAAATATGTATTCATAAATATAGAATTTGTTTATATATATCATTTATACATCGTTCCCTTTTACACCGGTTCAAAAATTGTTAGCTAGGTATTTAAAATTCGTTCAGTTATCACGGACCCACCGAGGTTCAAATTTCAAATTACTTTTGCACAGAATCTAAGTATTCCTCTCTCGCTCTCTTGTATTCAATTCTCGTATTATTTTTGTGTCTACAACCATCGTACGGGTTTTGACCTATTTATATTATGATATTAAGCCATGGTACAAAGGGATACATTGTTGGATTGATTTATACCGAGAGCCCTTATTTACATATAATATATATAAAAATATATAAAAATTGACAAAAAACAATTTTTAAAATAATTATTGTAATTTAAAAACATAATTATTTTATTCAAATTTTCACTTCAATCGCGACAGTAAAATTTAAATATTTTTTTCTTAATCTTCAAGAGTCATTTTGGAACTTAAGTTTGACATACACTTCTGTTTTTGGAACTTAAGTTTGACATACACTTCTGTTTTTGGAACTTAAGTTTGACATACACTTCTGTTTTTGGAACTTAAGTTTGACATACACTTCTGTTTTTGGAACTTAAGTTTGACATACACTTCTGTTTTTGATTTCCATATTTCTTTGTTTCAGGAGCTTTGCTTCAAAAAATCAATTTTTACGCTGAAAACAATTTATTTTGTTCTTGGTAATGTCTGATTCGAAGTGTCATACAAGATAAACCCAGATTAAACCTTTTGATATATTTCCAGTTTTATATATTTCCAGTTTTACATACACATACTATATGAATTATATTAAATCTCTACATATTAATGTATCTTATTTCTTTATATTGCACATTATTTTTTTGGTATAAATACATTATTCTTAACGTTCCTCTCCACGTTGGAGATTGGCAAACATCATGGTTACTTTAACTTTGACGGCAGCTGCTTTGAACAATGTCTTCGTACTACAGTGGAACCACTATCTTAGATCTGTAACCAAGAGTTCGTTCTTCTTCCTACACTTAGTTTTTCTAGTACTTTCCCAGCAATATGACTTGGGTGATATCATATTTGTTTCTTATCATGAAATGCCAAAATTATTCCAATCTTCTCCTCTTAATACTAGTGAGAACTTTTTTGCCTTTTTTATATGTCTGAGAGCCTCTTCGTTGCGTACCCACTTTGTTAACTCAGGAAACTCTCCTACGTCACCATATTTCCAATTTCATAGCTTAAATTATTATCCTCCTCAGTGAGACACAGGCAAAAGCCTAGTTTACTGGGGATACGACAAATGAAAGGCAACAAACCCAGATCCATTAAAATTGTATGTCCAAATCAAATTACCTGTTGTTTTTTTCGCAAATCGTGTATATTTCTTGTCATGTGTAATAATAAATAAATAAAAAAAATATACTTGAGAAAATGTAGCATGGTTCCTGTGACAGTTAATAAATTTGCCTCAATACAACCTTGTAACGACGTTCAGTTATTTTAATTATTTTATCAATTTTAATATAAGCCTCGATTCTAATAAATAGCAAGTTATTTAGGTAAATACATTACTTACATAAAACTAACACTAATGATAAATTAATACATCTTGTTACAAATTAGCAAAAATGTGGCAGTTTGTTAAAATCAAATAATATTTGGTGACGTTTGTCAAAAGTCAGTCAAAGTAACTTGTTACTTTACAAAACAAAGTAACTTGTTACTTTAGCTATACTTTGGAAATTCTAGGATGAGTCCTGTGACAGTTCACAAATTTCCCCCAATACAACCTTGTAACGATGTTCAGTAATTTTAATTATTTTATAAACTTTAATATAAGCCTCGACTCTAATAAATAGCAAGTTATTTAGGTAAATACATTACTTACATAAAACTAACACTAATGATAAATTAATACATCTTGTTACAAATTAGCAAAAATGTGGCAGTTTGTTAAAATCAAATAATATTTGGTGACGTTTGTCAAAAGTCAGTCTGCGTTACTCTGCATTGGCTAGGGATGGGGTATACGATAATTGGATTTTCGATTTTTTTATACCTATAATTAAATGTTCGTAATTAGTATTAATTCATAGTGGATCTTGGCCTATTTAAAGATAAATACAAATCATACAATATATTAGAAAGTCAGTATAATGAAAATTAGGAATTAAAACGTCAGTTTTGAGAAACAATTTTCCGATTTATAAAAAAACGATTCGATTTGTAAAAAAAAAACGATTTTACTCTATTCCTTTGAGACATGACATTTTTAATGTCACAGGAACCCTACTACATTTTCTCAAGTATAATAACGGTGATTACAATTTATTTATCTCACTTCTTCGTGATGTAGAGCACCAACTCTTTCTCTACCTTTTAGGTGACCTTCCTAGCATTTGAAGTCTTGCAGTGATCTCGTGTGCAGTGAATTTAGTAGAAAGAGAAGTTATACATACACATTATTACGCCGTATACCTGCTGGGGTAAGTAAATAGGATAAAGCGCCAGACTTTCCTATTTCGACACACTCATTACGCCTGTTGCACATTCATACGCCTTTTCAAAAAGAAAAATATATAAAAAGTTGCTTAATTGACTGCAACACTTTTAATCCGCAAATCGCCTTGGAAGTTTAATTTCCTTGCCCTCAGAACTTTGGCTTTGATCAGTGAAGATTGTTTACTTTCTGAAGTACAACATATTGCACACAATAAATCAATAGACGTCTTCCATTCACAAAATGGCTGACAAACATACTCTATCATAAGAGATAGGATAGTAATATAACACTCGTTCCGTCCTTGGCATGCTTTAAGAAGCGACTGAAAAAACTTTTAATTTCTAGTCAGTAAAATAACGTGTTTCATTCCTGATTTTTCTTTTCCTTTCCTCTCCACCATCCCTTCCTTTCCTTTTGATTGATGATATCTCACTTTGTATGAAAAATAATGTTCGGGTGATTTTCCGTCTTTGTGGGGTTCGTGGGCATGTTCTCACGTATATGTTTATGGATTTCGTGGGGATGGATACTCATTTGAATGATTTATGCGACCACGTAACTTGCTTCATTTACTTTTGTCTGGTTGGTTGGACGAGATTGCCGCCTGGCAATAAGCCCGCCAGATTGTATTGCAATAAAAGTGTTAAATAAATAAATAGTAGGTATAATATTTTTATTTGCAAAATGCCGAAAGAATTATTAAACCCATTTTATTTTGTTTTTGTTCTGAGTGCTGATCAAGATACGGCCATTAAAATGCAAATTTATTGTACGAGTAACTACTAAGCGACACGGCGCTAAAAAGTATGTCGCTTGGAATATTGTTCAATATTTTAATATTTTACAATGTTGATGCAAAACAACTCTTTCGAAATATACAGTTATTATGTATCTGCTAACTAATTAAAATTCCAAACGATATACTAGATCGATCAAATTGCACACATCGTTCGCTTCTGCCACGTTCATATATACACCTTGTCAAGACCTAGTTAGTAAGACACCTGTTTTCCAGCTCGAAGATTGTGGGTTCGATTCCCAATGGTACCTTATTTTTTTTATAAAAATTTCATTTTCCTTTCATACCTCTTTAACAGGTAGTAATCTCAACTGTACATCAAGCATCTAAAATATATTTCTGGTTGGCTGGAAGAGATTGACACATGACAATAAAAATGCTAGGTTGTACTGTATATCAATGCTAATCAAACTTTCTCGTCGAATGAACCGGTATAATGATATATCATTCAGTGTCACATAGACGTCTTTCCAATCATGGATTAGCGCTACGCTCAAACAGAGATTGTTTATTGGCCTTTCCAGTTCACCGCTCCTCTTTCTTTACGTCGTCCTTTACTGTCCATTTAGTGAGACTCTGGATTCAGTTACAAACCAATATAAGACTCGCTCCGTCCTTGGCATGCTTTAAGAAGCGACTGAAAAAACTCTTAATTTCTACTCAGTAAAATAACGTGTTTCATTCCTGATTTTTATTTTCCTTTCCTCTCCATCATTCTTTCCTTTCCTTTTGATTGATGATATTTCACTTTATATGAAAAATAATGTTCGGGTGATTGTCCGTCTTTGTGGGGTTCGTGGGCATGTTCTCGCGTATATGTTTATGGATTTTGTGGGGATGGATAGTCATTTGAATTATTTTGTGCGACCACGTAACTTGCTTCATTTACTTTTGTCGGGTTGGTTGGAAGAGATTGCCACCTGGCAATAAACCCGCCAGATTGTATTGCAATAAAAGTGTTAAATAAATAAATAAATAGTGACCAGATTATTTAAGATGAGGTGGGTATTAAAAACGATATATTGAATTCTAAGAAACACAATATGTGAATACTTAGACCTTACTCAGGGCCATCTCACCCATTGTATGAAATGCAAGTCTTTTTTTATTTATTTCATTTTTACTGATGACGTTGTCTTTTACTGATGACGTTGTCTTTTACTGATGATGCTGTCTTTTACTGATTTCAGAATGAACATACTATGTTGCTATCAATTAACTTATATTTATTTATTTGAATAAGAATTGGGAGAACCAAAGATAATATGTCAAAATGGGGAATGTTGCGTGATGGGCCAACTCTCTGTATTTGTGGAGAGGTATATACGAACCAAGTCCCTCATGGTGTACTTTTTTTACAGCGAGAAAGACTTGATTAGTAGAACGTTCAAAGTTCTCCAGGTGGCAGAGTTCTGGGTGGAAATTATTAAGTCCCTTTGTCACGCTAAGAAGAGGACCAACTACACCAGTGCTTCCCAAATTGGGGGCCGCGGGATTTCTCGTGGGGGTCGCGAAAATATTCAGTACAAAGTACAAATATTCACTTATGAATATTTTTCCACGTAACATATTTAGGAAATGTATATATTATATTTAACAGTTTAAACATGCGATCTCATCTATCGCATTAAATTGTTTCATGTGAGTATAGTTTTTATTTAAAAAAAAGTTTTTAAGCAAGTTCCTATAATTTTGTGTTGAATATAAATATGTGTATTCTAATTGTAATAATTATTGCCAAATAAATCTTCAACTTTTGGGGGGGGGAGGGGGGGGGGGATTAATTACTTCAGATTTAGGGGGCCGTTACATGAAAGTAATTGGGAAGCACTGAACTAGACCATGAAGTTAAGAAAAATATAAAAATGCCCTCTATTTACTACAAATTTCGTAAAAAAGCGAAAATTTCTGTAGGATACTCATCGTTTCGAAGTCCTATCCCAACGTTTTCATATACTATATGGCGCATAAACAATGACACTTGCCAGTCATTCTTCCTGTTAACTGCGTGTTGCATAAAAATGCAGGTGAATAACTTTGCCATTTGCTGCTTATTATGCCTGACATAATAAGCAGCAAATGGCAAAGTGAAATGAATGATACCATAGATAAAAACTGTATTATTTTGTACTTTCACATGTTCAAATCATCTCAAAGTATTCTGCTTCAGCTCACTCAAAACATCAACCTTCAGTTCATACCCATCCCCATCACTTCATTCCGTATTCTGTCATACATTATCCCCGCATTTATTTTTCTCAACGAAGGTCCAATATAAAATATATTAAAAACTGTGCGGTTGGGGGAGAGGGGGGATACCCAATCGCACCAACTTGAGCAATGAAATTTCAAAATCTACCCCTTACTCTTAAGAGAAGATACGAGGGTAATCCAGAAAGTAAGGTTACAACATTTATGTAGGATCGAAAAATGCTCGTATTTATTTGGAATTCGCACGATACTTCACAAATATATTAAACTATTTTTCAACGTTATTGCCGTCGAGATCGAGACATTTCTGTAGTCGGGGCACCAGTTTTTGTATGACAGTGTCATAGACCTCCGCCGCCAGCTCTTTCAGCCACTTCTTCACAGCTTCCTTGACCTCCTGATCGTTGGAAAATTGTTGGGGTGTAGTAGTAACACCCAACTCTCATCCACCGTCACGATAGTCCAGAAAAGCTTTTTCCTCCTGTGCAAAACGATTCAAAAATTCACGCGCGGCGTCATGCGATTTTGACGGTACTCCGGTGTGAGCATTCTGGGCACCCATCTCGCACACAACTTCTTGTAACCAAGTTTTTCCGACACAATATCACCAAGGAGACTTCGAGAAATGTCAGGAAATTCTTCGTGAAGGTCGTCAAGCGTCACACGGCGGTCATTTCGCACTTGTTCTTAAATTTTTTGCACAAGTTCGTCAGAAATCACTGCCTTGCCTCGTCGTGAGTATCAGTACGGCCTTCTCTGAACAACCTAACCCACTTCGTGACATGTTATCGACTCATCACATCACTACCATAAACTTCCACAAGCTTCCGATGGATATTCGCGGCGGTATTGTTCTGCAAAGTCAAAAAACGGATGACCGCGCGGATCTTGCACGGACGGGAGGTGGCGGGAACGCGCGACGACCTCTCCATCGGAAGAATTTACTGTGACTGAACAAAATGGCCGACAAACACGCGGGACCAAACAAACTGACCGTTAGGATCCCCCTACATGCCAGGTGCGCCAACTTCGAAAGAAAAAATTTACCCTGGCCTCAGCAGCTCTTGTAACCTTACTTTATAGATTACCCTCGTATTTATAAAAATGATCATAAAACGAGGCTACAAATTTATAAACTTACATTAAAATCAATTCATTAAACACAATTTGGTCACTTTTTTTTTAATTCTGGTTATGGATATTGATTATTAATATTTGAAGAGTAAAACTCATAAATCAAAAAATGAAAAATAAAAATAAACCATGTTTTTGATTTTTCATTTTTTTTATGGAAAAACAATCTATCAATAAAATACAATATACCCATAAATAGCATACACTATATGATATGTGAATTCAAACTATAAAAATAGCTTTATATAATTGTATGTTTTTTATTTTTCACAAAAAACACGTTTTGTAGAAAATGTGCAGTTACAGGTAACACCCGTTGATCGCGGGAGATACGTTCCGGACATGGCCGCGATAAGCGAAATTCCGCGATCAACGGGGGATTTAAAAAAAATCATTTTATGATTCTAAAAAACGTTTTATTTTTTAAAATAAACATTAAATAACAATGTCATATGAAATATAATTCTTTTTTTTTCCGCTTTGCAAAAACGAATTTAGATTTCCTTGTTTGGCCTCTCTACGTTTATTGTTTAACATTTGTCTATAACCGTCAAATAATCCATAACAACCACGCTTTACAGCACTCAGTCGCTCATAATCTTCGTCATTTTCTTCTAACAACTGCATGCACTGATTGTGAAGAGAGAGGGTTTTTTCGATTATTTTAACACTTAATATCTTCGACGATATTTTGAATATCATTTTCGCAATTCATTCTATCATCAATTTCTCTGAACAACCTTTTCCAAACGCTCTTGTGTCCAATGTGTCGAAGCTGGACAAGTGTTGTTTAAAATACCGCGTTATAACGAATCCGCATTCACCGGGGTCGCGATGAACGAGGGTTACCTGTATTTTCTTATAACTCTTATAACTTTTTGGGCTCTTGAGTGGTTTATGAGTTTTACTCTTCAATTTTGTTATATTTTCTCATGTAACACATCATGTGTGTTTTTTTTAATTATATTTAATAAAGAAATCATACATACATATTTATAACAAAGGAATTAATCTAATTTTTGTATTAATATCATGCGTGTGTTGCATGGAGGAAATGAATACGTTTTAATATATCACTTTAATGACTACTGAAGGATTTAGTAATACATATATGTACTGTATTAAGAATACTAATTATATAAGTTTAAGTTATTGTTATGGAATTGGCGTGTTATGGTGCTACTGCAGTATCGTCAATCGAATTATCAGTTATTCAATTAATAAACTGGTCGTGTAGGTAAATGCACGTGATGGCACTTTATAGTGCCGACAGTGCAACTCGAATACCTTCGTTTGCGTCATACACAGATAATTTAACGTTCCTTGAGCATAAATAATTACCATAGATAATAGCCAAAGATAATTACCATAGACATGGTTTATCATTTTTTTGCCGCTGCACATTAAATTTGAATTAAATCGAGTTTATTGAACTAGTGTAGCAATTCATTCCAGTTACGTCAAGTTATTGGTATTTTTTTAAATTATTTATGGCTAATCGCTGTTTTATGTAACGAACCAACATAATGAAACTATGTTACTGACTACGTAATCAGCGATCTTTATAGTCTAGTTCAGTGGTTTCCAAAATGAGCACCACCCCCTCCATGGGGGCGGAATAAGCCTCATGGGGTGCGCAGGAAGGCAGAAGGGATGAAAAGTTTTAAAGAATACAAATAGATACGAGTACTTTGTAAAAATAAAGTCGTATGTCACAAAACATATTTTTATAAAATTAATAAAAAGTCATAACTTGTTAATTTTCAATCTTTTTTTTTTTCTTTTTTTACAGGTCATAGAGTATCTTTTGGAGATTAAAATGTCTACGTATGATATCCAGCAACGATTATAGCTCATTGGGTTTTTCTATTCCAGTAAAAGATCTGTTATTGAAACTCAGAGAAAATACCGGCAACATTTTAATGTCAGAGTATATCCTAGCGATAACATGATTCGGAACCTAATCACCTGGTTTGAAAGAACTGAATTAGTCGGCGATCTTCCAGGAAGAGGTCTTAAGCGTACTGTGCGCACTGACGCAGCGGTGGAAGCTGTACGGCAGTTTCCTTGAGGATCCATCTGCCTCTACCCATCGTCACTCTGCTCAACTAGGCATCGCCACATCGCTTCAGAAGATTCTGAAACTGGATTTAAAAATGTTTCCATACAAGATCCAAATGGTCCAAATTTTACTACTCAAAGATACTCAGCAGCGCCTGCAGTACGCCATTCGATTTTAACACCCAGCCACAGAGTCCACCTATATCATTCAGTCTTTCAATTGCCAACCTTTAGTAGAACTAGAAATTTAAAATATTTTTTTATTTCAATTTAATTTCCCATATATCACCATTTAGACTGATTTTGGGAGAAAAGGGGAGGGGGTCTGATGAAATAAATGTTCCAAAAAAGGGCGGTAGTCGGAAAAGTTTTGGAAACATTTGGCCAGATGTTTATTTTCCACCCAAAGGTGTCGGGTTTTATACAGTTATATATAATACAGCCTGGCGGGCTCATTGCTATGTGGCAATCTCTTTCATCTAAGCAGAAATGTGTTGAAGAGAACTTAATTGAAAAGCACACTGATTTTTTTTTTAAATCCATGTTTCAACCGGAACCAGTAACCAATGGACTGGAAGACAAGCGTCTAACTAACAAGGCAATGGAGGTCAGCGTTTGATACCGTTGGTACTTAATGGCGTAAAATACATTAAAGAGAGAAACTATCCAAAGGTCTAGTCTCATCTCATCACATCACCCTAATCGAGTTACACCATCAGCAATAGAGGGCGAGCCTGGTCGCGAGGACATCAAATGTTTTTCAATCCACACCCTCGTTTAATGTATGATACCCTTTTCTCGTTTAATTTATGATACCCTTTTCTAGTCTAATGTATGATACCCTTTTATCGTTTAATTTATGATACCCTTTTCTAGTTTAATGTACGAGTATGATACCCTTTTATCGTTTAATTTATGATACCCATTTCTAGTTTAATGTATGATACCCTTTTATCGTTTAATTTATGATACCCTTTTCTAGTTTAATGTATGATACCCTTTTATCGTTTAATTTATGATACCCTTTTCTAGTTTAATGTATGATACCCTTTTATCGTTTAATTTATGATACCCTTTTCTAGTTTAATGTATGATACCCTTTTATCGTTTAATTTATGATACCCTTTTCTAGTTTAATGTATGATACCCTTTTATCGTTTAATTTATGATACCCTTTTCTAGTTTAATGTATGATACCCTTTTATCGTTTAATTTGTGATATATTTACTACTGAGGGTTTAATTAGATTACATTTAATGTAAACTGAACAGTTAATAAATATAATATATAATATAACGAGTATATCCACAAACACTTTATTAATATAATAGAACGAGTATATCCACAAAAGCTTTATAAATATAATATAACAAGTATACCCACAGAAGCTTTATTAATATAATATAACGAGTATATCGATAATAACTTTATTATTTTATGTAACGAGTATATCCACAAAATATTTATAAATATAAAAGGACAGTATATCCACCAAATATTTATAAATATAATAGAATGAGTATATCCACAAAAGATTTATAAATATAATAGAACGAGTGTATTCACAAAAGATTTATAAATTGATATAATAGAACGAGTATATCCACAAAAGTTTTATAAATATAATAGAACAAGTATATCCACCGAAGCTTTATTAATATAATATAACGAGTATATCCACATAAGATTTATAAATATAATATAAGAAGTATCTCCACAAAAGATTTATAAATATAAAGGAACGAGTATCTCCACAAAAGCTTTATTTCCATAACCTTTATTTTTTTCAATAAATAATAAAAGTATTCTGATTCGTTGTTTGCTTTTCTCTGATCTTCAATTAAAATAGTGGATATTATTAAATGTATTTATCGCATTCCACAACTTTGAACGAGTATAGTACTTTTATAATAGTTCGGGGCGTAAACAGATTTTAATCATAAGAGATTAAATATATTCTATGGAATAATGTAAATTTGATATGTAGGCGGAGACCTATAGCCAAAGAATGGAGGCTGAGGATGGGTGTGCATGCCGATTGTACATACGAGTATAATATTTAATAACGAGCAAGAGGGGATTACTAACCCTCGTTTGCCATCATGAGTTTTGACCTGAACGACGATTTTTTTTCTTCGTTTGAATCGCAAATTTCTAGACTACAGTGTGTTTTTAATGCAGCTACTAGGCAGGTAGTTATGAACAACGACGGCCGGTCTAGAGGTGCGCTGAACCGGAGAAATAATTCGCAATAATTAAATTATATGTACGCAAACATGACTTCCAAAAATGTTAAATATTTGTATAGATTAAATATGTACAAGAATACTGACAAATAGTACGAGTATTTTTATTTAAGTTAAAATTTAAAAAAAAATCCTTTCAAATTGACCTGCCAAGTTTGCCAATATTATCGGAGCGATCTCCAATACGCACCGGACGGAAACGCTAATTCATATAGGGCAGACAGAGACATACAGTAAACCGTGAGACAGCGATATTTCATATTCGCTCAGCGTCTCGAGATGCGTTGGTGCTCAGTGCACCAGCGTACCTCGAGACCGGCTGCCGCTGGTCATGAACATTGTCATATTGGTCCGCTTCTCATGTGTTGTGAACGAATTGATTTCAAACTATTTCTTTTTATATTCAAGTCCCTTAATTGGATGTCTCCATTGTATCTTTCGAGTCTGTGTCTAAGAGATCTTCTTTTAGATTACAACTATGAGATCGATTTATATTTCTTCATGTAATAAATTGATTGTTTCAAATCGATTCGATATGGCGGGATATTACTATAGAGCTTTGGCCTTTGTTGGTCCTGTGACGTGGAATGATCTGCTTTTTAGCGTTGAAAATATGGGTGGCGTGTGACACTTGAAAACAACCATTTTTGGGAGTTCTTATCCAAATTTATGATTATATATCATATGAACACTACACACTACACCTAAAGCTTAATGTATTACTATCATATATCGGAAGATCTACAAAGCTGCATTAACACTACACACTCCACCTAAAGCTTTATGTATTACTATCATATGTCGGAAGATCTACAAAGGTGTATTAACACTACACACTCCACCTAAAGCGTAATGTATTACTATCATATGTCGGAAGATCTACAAAGGTGTATTAACACTACACACTCCACCTAAAGCTTTATGTATTACTATCATATGTCGGAAGATCTACAAAGGTGTATTAACACTTCACACTCTACCTAAAGATTAATGTATTACTATCATATATCGGAAGATCTACAAAGGTGCATTAACACTACACACTCTACCTAAAGCTTAATGTATTACTATCATATATCGGAAGATTTATAAAGGTGTATTAACACTACACACTCCACCTAAAGCTTAATGTATTACTATCATATATCGGAAGATTTATAAAGGTGTATTAACACTACACACTCCACCTAAAGCTTAATGTATTACTATCATATGTCGGAAGATCTACAAAGGTGTATTAACACTACACACTCTACCTAAAGATTAATGTATTACTATCATATATCGGAAGATCTACAAAGGTGCATTAACACTACACACTCCACCTAAAGCGTAATGTATTACTATCATATGTCGGAAGATCTACAAAGGTGTATTAACACTACACACTCCACCTAAAGCTTTATGT
This sequence comes from Odontocerum albicorne, assembly GCA_949825065.1. NCBI lineage: Eukaryota > Metazoa > Arthropoda > Insecta > Trichoptera > Odontoceridae > Odontocerum > Odontocerum albicorne. Next base: position 51,183,806 of record OX463840.1, on the reverse strand, counting down.
ATTACTATCATATGTCGGAAGATCTACAAAGGTGTATTAACACTACACACTCTACCTAAAGCTTAATGTATTACTATCATATATCGGAAGATCTACAAATGTGTATTAACACTTCACACTCTACCTAAAGATTAATGTATTACTATCATATATCGGAAGATCTACAAAGGTGCATTAACACTACACACTCTACCTAAAGCTTAATGTATTACTATCATATATCGGAAGATTTATAAAGGTGTATTAACACTACACACTCCACCTAAAGCTTAATGTATTACTATCATATGTCGGAAGATCTACAAAGGTGTATTAACACTACACACTCTACCTAAAGCTTAATGTATTACTATTATACGTCGAAAGATCTACAAAGGTGTATTAACACTACACACTCTACCTAAAGCTTAATGTATTACTATCATATATCGGAAGATCTACAAATGTGTATTAACACTTCACACTCTACCTAAAGATTAATGTATTACTATCATATATCGGAAGATCTACAAAGGTGCATTAACACTACACACTCCACCTAAAGCGTAATGTATTACTATCATATGTCGGAAGATCTACAAAGGTGTATTAACACTACACACTCTACCTAAAGCGTAATGTATTACTATCATATATCGGAAGATCTACAAATGTGTATTAACACTTCACACTCTACCTAAAGATTAATGTATTACTATCATATATCGGAAGATCTACAAAGGTGCATTAACACTACACACTCTACCTAAAGCTTAATGTATTACTATCATATATCGGAAGATTTATAAAGGTGTATTAACACTACACACTCCACCTAAAGCTTAATGTATTACTATCATATGTCGGAAGATCTACAAAGACGTGTTTCTAGTTCGTCTTATCTTGTGAAGTTTTATGCTGTATTCCTACCAAATATGGTTTTCTTACCAAATACAATATACCGCTGCTACAACCGTATTTCCTTAAACTCAACTGTATCATACACTAATTTTGTTATATTTTTAACATGTCAATAATATTCAATCCGAGTCCTGAATTGAAGCGCTGGGCTCTCGAAACGGCGCTGTATAAATTGTAGTTTTGTTATTATTATTATTATTGTTTGTGTTTTAAAATATAATAATTCATTGATTATAAGTATCGTCAATGTGTCGTTAAATCTTATGTTACATATATCTTTATTTTGATTTTATTTTACATATGATACATTTTTAACTCAATTATATAAAATAAAATGCACAGTGCAAGAAAAAAATAATGAATAAAAGTCTACATATAACATAATATCAACTGGAACAATGTTTCTCCTGCTTCTCTTTGAAATGTCTCAATTATATATGCCAACTTTATACTTCTTCTTCCTAGTATCATGTTAGGTCCCCCCAAAGTTGACTATCACCTGAGAGTAGATATATTTGTCCCCGGCAGCCCGAAAAAGATCCCCAACGCTCCTTATACAAGTCCAATCACATATATTGTGGAGCCATGAGATTGGCCTCCTGCCAACACCTCTTTGACCCTCTATTTTGCCTTGGATGATCAGGTGCAGTAATTTGTACTTGGATCCTCTAAGTACATGACCCAAATAGGACACCTTTCGGATTTTAATATTAGTCAGCAACTCTCTATCAACTTTGACTCTTTGAAGAACCCTTGTGTTGCTGACCATATCCGTCCAGGGTATCCGTAGCATTCTCCGGTGCATCCACATTTCGAATGCTTCCAGTCGGTTCATACTACCAACTTTGAGGGTCCATGATTCCACTCCATGCAATAACACTGACCAAACGTAGCATTTGACTAACAGTTGTTAAATAGTTTAATACTCAATTTATTCACAGAAATATGAAAGATATCGATATCGAAAAAGTCATTCAAGAAGGTCATTCCTTATGCGAGTGGTGTTACTATTATTAGCTCCGTTCGTTTATACGGCACCGAAAATAATCTTAATTCACGATTGTGTAAATAACTATCTATAGTTCGGAAATTCTAGGATGAGTCCTGTGACAGCTCACAAATTTGCCCCAATACAACCTTTGTAACGATGTTCAGTAATTTTAGTTATTTTATCAACTTAAATATAAGCCTCAATTCTAATAAAAAGCAAGTTATTTAAGTAAATATATTACATAAGGTTGTATTTGGGCAAATTTGTGAGCTGTCACAGTACTCATCCTAGAATTTCCGAACTATAGTACATTATACAAAAGTTTGTCAAGCAAACAAGTGATTCGCAGTTTTTCCTGTTAGCAATTTGTATGTGTATAAACAGGTGCGTCGATACGCAATTGAAATTGTCGATAATAAATATCTGAGAAGTATTAATTATTGCTTTGCCATCCCACATCATATGCTTGACAACGAACTTATTTTTAATTACACGCACTTTCTTAAAATTTCAAAAAAAAGGGGTTATATTAAGATTGAGGTTACATAAAGTAATATTAGGGGTTATATTAAGTTATATGATTTTACCTGTATCTCACTGTCCTTAGTGAGATACAGGCAAAATGTTAGTTTACTGGGGACACGACAAATGAAAGGCAACACACCCAGATCCATTAAAATTGTGTGTCCAAATTAAATAACCCGTTGTTTTTTCACAAATTATGTATATTTCTTGTCGTGTTTATAGTAAATAAATAAAATAAAGTTCAACTTGGTGTTTTTTTATAAGGTTATATACAATATTGTTGTTAGTCCATGTACCTACAAGTATTGTATGTTGATTCAAATTGGTTTCCACACTCCTGCTAGAAATACATGGAACATTTAACAATTCAAATGAATATCATTAGCAATTTTCAATAGTTTACAGGGAAACTACATGTCTAATTTGGTGGAATTTTTTTTAATGTACTGTAGAAATTGTTGAGTGAAGGAGGGTCCCTTACTGTGCTAAAAAATCAGTCCGTTCCGGTGCTGTGTACACATGTAAAAATGAGCGATTTAAAATCGGAAAAATAAGAATATTCATAGCCAATCGCTTAAATTAATTAAATTTGAAGTCAAAAGTGATAATAATTGAATTTTAATTGCTGAAAACATGAAAAAAAAAAACATCGGACGACATTCACAAAACGGGCGATGCTACCACCTCGAACGAAAGCCCCAAAGTTACTGACGAAACAGAAACACTAACACTGTATGTAACATACCATATACCTCGAAGAAAGAAACACAACTCCGAACTGAGATTATATTTCTTGCGTTCCCATATACCGAAGTAGAGAATCGAAATTATAGAGCAAATAGCTAAAAAAATACTTCACATTAAATAACCAGTGTCCAAGTCAAGATCTGATTAACTCTTCCTTCCCTGTGATGTGTAACTAGTACACATTGCTTCTAAAAACTTTAATATCTCTATAAATATAATAAATATTGGGTTCAGATTTTAGGTATTCCTCCGTAATACATTTACGCATTGAATGAAAAAATAATATTAATAATAATTAGCACTTATCCGCCACATCAGAGATATTTTGTGACAATCGGGAATAAATTCACCAATACAACATGGGTGAGGAAGCGACGCTATTCACGTCTCACTCTCACTCTACTTCGGTATATGGGAACGCAAAAAATAGAATCTCAGTTCGGTCGCTTCTCTCTTTTTAGTAGCCAACCGGCTTTCGTTCGAGGTGGTCGCTCCGTCCGTTTTGTGAACGTCGTCCGACGTATTTTTTTTTTCATGTTTTCAGCAATTAAATTTCAATCATTATCAATTTTAACTTCAAATTTAATTAATTTAAGCGATTGGCTGTGAATATTCATATTTTCCGATTTTAAATCGCTCATTTTTACACATGTATTGATGTGTATTGAATACACATCACCAGAACGGGTGGATTTTTTTAGCGCAGGAACGGAAAGGTTAAATAAATGTTTTGGAATATACTGACTACGAGGTATATAGAAGTTGAAAGGATTAGAAGAGAGGATAAGAAAAACATAAAATCAGATATGACCAGCCTCTTTGCCCTCCAGCAAGTTTAGCCTGCGAGCCCACACAGATCTCGGGACGTGGTCCGTGCACTGACAGCTACTTGAAACCAAAGGTGAAGAGTTCAAGATGTCAGCGGATCGGGGGCTGAGTACTGTCCACAAGGTAGAGTCCACGCGCCGTAAGGAAAGAATAGTGTAGAAGGGTGACCATGATATTTTATTTACTATATATTCAGATTATTTAGTTTATTGATTTATTATTCATTTAAAAATACAGAAGTGGATTTTTTCTTTAGAAAAAATATTTTTTTATTGATACAGAAAAGGAAAGTTTGAAAGAAACAAGAAGTTTTATTTATTTCTAACAAACCTTGTATTGTATTTACAAATACATAATGGAAAATTTTAAAGAAATATTAATAGTTTTTTTAGAAACGTATTGGTTAAGAAACACAATATATAAGTTTAATTAAACATGACAATACAACATAAAATACAAAAAGAACTTAATTTATTATCTATATAAATAAAAATGTTAATGTTCGTATATTAAAAATCTCTAATCTCCGAAAGTTCTTCACCGATTGCTTTGAAATTTTGACAAAATGTTGCATTTGAATACAAGCATGTTTATATATTTTTTTTTATATACAGTTGTATATAAAAAGTATATAAAACAGACGAAATAATGCGAGCGCCCTCTGTAGCAACACACGTTTTTTTTATTATTAGTTTGATATCTAAATGACACTTAAGCGTAGTATTTTTTCAACAAATAAATATAACTTCAATGAAATAAAATATATTCAACAAAAATATTTAAAATTCATATTATTCTTGCGAATACATTATAAAAGCATGTGATGTTGACTAATAAATACACCTATTAAAATTATTTGCAAACACAGAATGATGTAAGGACGTGTGATTAACAATGATAAACTTAATAAGGAAATAAATTTCTGTTAAAAAAGAGTTAATTATTCTCACGGTAGTCGTATGACCTCCAAATCTTTCTGCAAGTTATCCGTGCAAATTCGCGTTTTTACCGAGTAACAGTATTCATTTATGCAAAACATACAATTGTAAAATACACTCGGTTCCGCAGAACAATAAAACAAAGTAAACTGAATCGTTGAAAAAAGTCACGTTCATATAAAAGGTGAGACTTAAAGAAGACTGTAAAAGAAACGACTTCAGGAAGATTGGTAATCTTGTTCGACGATTTTCTTTTCAAAAGATACACTTCTTTGCACTGCATTAAATTTAATATTAAATAATCATTTGTACGTTATAGGTTTTTCATAATTCGTACAATGAGATAAAAATATACGAGTATATACACTAAAATTCAGCTTTACAGAAAAATAATAATGATAAAAAAATAAAAGAAGAATGATTGTTTTAATCGTGAAAAATTAATTTTAAATCTAGTTACATTAGAGGGGACAATTGTAATAAAAGCATATTTAAAAATATTTAACAATATTAAGATATGAGAAAAATATATAAAAAAACATTAATAGAATACACTTGTATATGTATATTTAACCTTTCCCTTCCTGTGCTAAAAAAATCCGCCCGTTCCGGTGCTGTGTATTCAATACATATCAATACACAGGTGAAGATGAGCGATTTAAAATCGGAAAAATATGAATATTCATATCCAATCGCTTAAATTAATTAAATTTGAAGCCAAAAGTGATAATAATCGAAATTTAATTGTTGAAAACATGAAAAAAAAAATATCGGACGACGTTCACAAAACGGGCAAAGCGACCATCTCGAACGAAAGCCCGCTACCGAGAGAAGCAAGCGAATTGAGATTCTATTTCTTGCGTTCCCATATACCGAAGTAGAGTGAGACGTGAATAGCGTCGCTTCCTCATCCATAGCGGTTTATTAGAATGAATATACCTACGTCACACACTGTCACACGTTTGATTGTATTGGTGAATTTATTTCCGATTTTCACAAAATATCTCTGATGTGGCCGATAAGTGCTAATTATTATTAATATTATTTTTTTCATTCAATGCGTAAATGTATTACGGAGGAATACCTAAAATCTGAACACAGTATTTATTATATTTATAGAGATATTAAAGTTTTTAGAAGAAATGTGTACTAGTTACACGTCACAGGATAGGAAGGGTTAATATAATATTGAAAATTCAGCAGTAAGAGTTATCATTTTCCAATGAAAAAGTTTAGGGATACTTGAAAATCTGAGAGGATACGTGGTTGAAAAGTGTGATTGCTCTACCTACAGGCATTTTCAGAGGTAGGTTGGTTCTGCATAGAGGTTGATAAAGCAACCTGTGAGTGCGTTGCCTCAGATAATTATCCGGAACATACAAACCAAAACCATCTAGGACAGTTGGGTTTATCAGACAACCCCTGATCAGGGAACACATAATCGCAAGGATCTTTCACTCTCTAGTCTTCTGTAAGATAGTATTCCCTGTAAAAATAAACTAGGATAGAGCTAGGGATAGTATCCATACTCTCTCATTTCGAGACAGCGTAAAAAAATTTTCTAAACTCTGTCTTCTTCTTCTCCCTGGCTCCATCCCAACTCACTGTCTGCGAAGGCTGTTGGGGTCAGCTCTCCTCGTCCTCAGGTTGTATGCTCTTCTGTCCCGGACTACGTCCCCCCAGGCCGTGCCTCTGCATCAGGTTCTCTTTTTGCACCATCCATGAATTCTTTGGTCTTCCTCTGGTTGTTATTGAAGGTAGATCCATGGAGATTGCCTGGTTCACAATGTGATGAACTCTCTCTAGACACGATAAAATATGCAAGCTGATAAGCCCGTACAATGATGTGCCAAACCAATTTCTAAATATTTTTTAATTGAAACACCTACTTACATTCTATCCCATCCCATGTTCCTTAGGCCTCGGCCACACATGTAGGAGCCTCGCTTGGTACTAAGAGCTACGCTGCGAGCTAGGCGGCATATCCTAGCGAAACAACGCACCGCATACTATCGCAATGGCCACACTGCACGCTTCGCGCCACCCTACATGACGATTATTTACCTAGTGAGTCTCCTAGCGAACAGACGTGTTGGTTAATTTTATTGTGTCACCAAGTGATCTTACAAGATGGCGGAAGTTTTAATAACAGCTCTGTATAAAAGGGAGCCTTTGTGAAACCCATCGAGCAAATTATACAAAAATGTACCTGAAATAAAATCACTTTGTAATGAAATTGCACAGAAAGTAAATAAAGATAAGGTAAGTTGTAATGAAATTGGTTAGTTTTGAGAGTGGCATCGTTTGTTGACTCAACAGCTCCCAAATGTCAAATTAATTTGTGGGAAGCACTTTGGTGTGGTCAAGCATGAAGTCACCTAGTCTATTAGTCACGTAGCACCTAGCGAAGCACTTTGGTGTGGCCTTAGCCTTACAGGACAGGCAGACAAGGTCAAGCGCTACAAATTTCGGTCCTTACAGATATCCATCACCTATACCACATTCATAGTTCGTCTCATATACATTCTGAATACTTTTCCCCTTAAACTCTTTCAATAGTTGACTAACATGCTCCTTCTATGCAACTCTCGGACGTCCTCTTTTCCTTGTTCTTCTTCGTTCAGTCATGTATATTTTCTTTGCTTATCCTATCTTTACTCATCTCTCTCACATCCACATCGTCTTGGAACTTTTATAGCTTTGCCATCGTAAATTTTATTTTGATCTGTCAAGACTGTGTATTTGCTAGAGTGCAACAGCTGGCACACAACAAAACAAGCACTAGTGTTTTCCATCTATGATGGCTGGTGGCCGACCACGAGTGATTGCCTATTATCCTCATATATTATAACAGATATTCTTCGTAAATTACGCTTTATATTTATTACATTGTAATTTATTTTTATCAAACACTGTTTATTCCACTTTTTTTTGTGAAGGTATAACCCTACCGGTTTCAAGGCTTTCACCTCATCTTCAGGGGAGCGCAAAAAAGACTAAATGCTGTTCGAACTGGTACCGATATACACGCTTCAACGGTTGGGGCTGAGGGATGAGGGAGGCATGGGACAATTTCGGCCAAGAGCGGAGAGATTTTTGGGAAATAACTGTTCAACAGATGTTCGGATCGGTGTACTGACTTAGAAATTTCTAGGGTGTACTACTGATATGTAAGAATTTGGCATCATCGATAGAAAAAGTATGGTTTTCACGGTGACAATGATTAGCCATTTCAGAATAAATGAGATGATTTGTTAAGGCGGATTTGTGTTCACGAAATCTCTTTTCAAAACATCTTCCTGTCTTTCCTATATATAAATTATCACAGTCAGCACATAAAAGTTTATACACACCACTGTTGCTAAGTATTCCATTTTTGCCTTTCCCATTAAATAAGAGTTTCCGGAGATTAAAATTAGTGTAAAAAGCTGGCTTTATGTGACTTGGAATAGTTTTGGTTATTTCGTATGACATATTTTTTATAAATAGGACTTTGCTCCATTTATAGGTAACATTATATTTATTCCGTTATTTTTCAAAACACAGTCTTGGCACTAGCACCCCTCTATACACTGTTATTTAAATCTTATATTTTATTGCAATGAATAGTATAATTCAATCATAAAGAACTAAAGCGAATAAGTTGTATTAAACCATTCAATAAATTTTATTACAGCTATAAATGGACTTAGCGACAAACAAATGCCTCTATTTTAAAAGACCTTAACTTCTCAAAGAGAAATTAACCTGTCAAGATTATGCACAAGTCGCATTCTTTAGTTCTTTGGTCACGTTACACGATATGAGAGCATTAAAGGATTCATAGTCACCAGCATTGTGAATGGTCGAAGAAGTAAATATACGAGTAGATCACCTATGCACTGAAATGATCAGATGGAAAGTGCTACGGACCTGCCACAGGCTCTGCAGCCTCAATCCATCCATCAGCCACGTTGTTATGGGGTAAAAAATAAGTCTTCATCCAGCGTGATTTACACTAAAAGAGTTTTGAGTACGACGTGATGTAGTGACGAAGAAAGAACTGTCTTAAGGGGGTAATCTACTCCAGATTTTTTTTTTTATATTTTTAAAGTTTAAGACCTTTGAAAATATGTTCTCAAAAAAAATTTTATTCTCAATATTTACGAAGTTGTAGCTATAATGAGGCAGCAATTACGCCGCACCGGAATGACTCGGACAATAATCTCAAAACTTTTAACGCGTTTTTCTCGAAACTACTTTTTTCAACCTGGTCGACATAAAATCTCAAGTTTCATTCAACCGATTGCTTTTAAATTTAGTACAAAACTTTATTAAATGTTTTTATATCGTCTGTACCTTGAACAATTGAAAAATATTTTTTTTACTATTTAAAAAAAAAATTTATTTGAAAAAAAGGGTAAAAAAATTTTTGTTTTTTCAGACAGCCTATTACGATTAGTTTTCACTTTGGTACCAGCTATAACAACATTATTTTTTATTAAGAAACTGTGTATATTTTTTGTTTTAAGTTTACGAAACCACTTAAATCATGTCGACCAGTTTACTCTTTTTTTTTACGATAAGATATAACAGCTGATAATATCTTGAATTTTAAATTATAATATTTTTTTCTAATTTTTTTTGTACATTCTCAAATCATCAATAAACAACTTGTAAAAATGCATACGAAAAATGTTTTTAGTTTTTTTTATTAGGTCTGAAAAAACGCTCGAAACGCCTCTAGAGTAGAATACCTCCTTAACCCTGAGAGATCGGCGCACTGCTATAGCAGTGGAAGAAATTTGTTCAACCCTTGTATTCTTAATTGAATATCATTCATTTAGAATACAAGGGGACATATTCTAAAATATATTTATGCTGTAAAAATATTTGTTTTTTTGTTGTTTAAAATTAATATTTATCACGAACGTCCGAATCGTAAATGTATCTCAGCACTAGATAGACAATTATATTTTTTTCTCGTAGCGCTCTCAGGGTTAAGAGACTCTTACGGTGGCTATACACCTAAGTGTGAAAATAATACTAACGACGACGGACTAAAGGTTCGGCGTCATGGATAGTGAGAAAATGACTCACAGTGCAGTAAATTTACTTATAAAACGACTTAAGTCATAGAGTTCAAACTTCTTGGCAAAGTAACCTGTACTTTCACAGAGAACTTGAAATGCATCAAAAGTGGTTTAGATGCCACTAGATCGGAGTAGCCTATCGATTCGAATATGAACCGATGTAAGGTTGAGTGGAGATCTCTTGACACTGACAGGTAAATCCGTAGAGCTGCTGGATGCCTTCGAGAGAAGAGTACTACGTAGGATCCTGGGCCTCGTGAATGACGTCGAAACCTGGCGATTACGACTTAACGACGTGTTGCATAATATCTACAAAGCTCCCAGGCTATCTGTACATGTCAGACTGAGCAGATTGAGATGGGCCGGACATGTGCAGAGAATGCCGCCATCGCGAGCACCCAAAATAATCCTAGATGGAGAAGGAGAGTGGGCAGGCCAAGGCTGCGATGGGAGGACGAAGTTGAGAGGGACGCAACCCGGCTGCTGCAGACGCAGGATTGGAGGGTCGTGGCGGGAGACAGGAGGAGTTGGAGGCGAAAATTGACGGCGGCCAAAGCTCGATATGGGCTATAAGACCATCGAAAGAAAAAAGAAAGAATAATTGCAATACTACAAAATGCGGACTGATCTAGATGGCTGCAAAAATTACAACAGGACGAAGGGACAAGATTGATGCTAAAATATTTGCATAGTCTAATATTTTGCATACGCCTGCACATTCTGCAGTTTCAGTATGGATCACGTTCCTCAACATTGAAGTTACGACGCATAAGAAGAAAAAATACGTAACATACATGTATGTATATTTCATCCGTTTAGCACCCATACTCGGAATACAAACGAGTATTTCCCCCATAAACAGTACAAACCTTACAATATATAATTGTCACCGATGTTTTTTGAGGTCATCAATCTGACGAAATCACTAACTCCTTGAAAATGACGCTCGATTAATGCGCCGAAGCAAGTCGAGCTTGAAAAAAAATCTAAAACGCGATTTTAAATTGCATGTTTTCAAATCAAAATGAACTCGTATTATTGATTAAGAATTAAAGAGTATAATCACGTAAAAAATAAAACAACATATTTCCTAACAGTTCTCGGTACATCCTCTTGACTAGCAATTGAAGTGGATAAACTAGTTTTGAAGCACGCTCGAGACAGGATATTTCAAGGATAAACCTTGAGTTTGCGTTTAAAGTCATTGTAATGCACTGGAAAAGATGTCTCGTGCACTTAGAAATAACCATTCGTAGTTATCAGAAAATTTAAAAAAAAATTGTTATGATGTATATTTTAAGATATTTAATAATGCATTGTAAAAAAAACGCGGCGTGAAATACCATGAGTATTGTGAACAAATCTCACGAACAAGAACAAATATGTATAGTATATTGGCGTAGACATTCTTTCATCATTGATTCGCTCCACATGTTAAAATCGTTTTAACCCCCCTTTGTTTCCCCCACATGTTTAAACCGTTTAAACCCCACAACACCCATTTTATCCATGTATTAATTGTCATAATTTCTACTTGTTTCATATTCTATGTTACATATTTTCCTTGTATAAGCTTCGTCAAGGTGGGCACCAACACATTGTTTAACACATATCAATACAACATATGTCTTTTGATGCAGGCAGAGAAAATATATCTTAAAAGCTTTTACCATATATACGCAGAAACACATCCTTTGCCTCTTCCAAATCTACTTTTTTTTTACACATGACAAGAAATGCTATATACATAATTTTGCGAAAAAACAACAGGTAATTCAATTCGGATAAACAATTTTAATGGATCTGGGTTTGTTGCCTTTCACTTGTCGTGTCCCCAGTAAACTAGGCTTTTGCCTGTATCTCACTGAGGACATATAGCATAAAAAAATAAATAGATGCTTCTTTCCTATTTTGGATTATATAAAACCCCGTTGCACATTCTCATCAACCTGACAAACAATGACACTCAATTACATATGTATACATCACGCGAAATCAAACTCCTCACACTTCATCACTCCAGACGGGTGGCGGGACAGTTAAGGATATTATACAATGGATACAGTATGTGAATTTGGCGTCTATTTCTAACATTAAACCAGTTCAATGCCTTCTGGTATGAAGTTATATGATCGCACTTTCGTAGGTTGAAAATAAATCTTAGACACATATTTATTTATTTATTTAACACTTTTATTTCAAATACAATCTGGCGGGCTTATTGCCAGGCGGCAATCTCTTCCAACCAACCAGACAAAAGTAAATTAAGCAAGTTACGTGGTCGCATAAATCATTCAAATGACTATCCATCCACACAAAATCCATAAACATATACGTGAGCACATGCCCACGAACCCCACAAAGACGGAACATTATTTTACATATAAAGTGAGATATCATCAACCAAAAGGCAAGGAAGGAATGGTGGAGAGGAAAGGAAAAGAAAAATCAGGAATGAAACACGTTATTAAAACTGACTAGAAATTAAGAGTTTTTTTCAGTCGCTTCTTAAAGCACGACAAGGACACGCCAAGGACACCGGAGCGAGTCTTATATTGGTTTGTAACTGATTCCAGAGTCTCACTGCATAGGCAGTAAAGGACGACGTAAAAAAAGAGGAGCGGTGAACTGGAAAGGCCAATAGACAACCTCTGTTTGAGCGTAGCGCAAATCCATGATTGGAAAGACGCTGAAAATTTTCGGCGAGATGAGAGGGGCGGCGGGACAGTGAAGGATATTATACAATAGAGACAGTATGTGAATTTGGCGTCTATTTCTAACATTCAACCAGTTCAATGCCTTCTGGTATGAAGTTATATGATCGTACTTACGTAGGTTGATAACAAATCTTAGACACACATAACATATATACTCGTATTCTCTACTCTAAATTATGCAATTAACCTTCATAAAATTAGGTCAAATTCCAATTATGATATTTTTAGTAATCTAATTAATTTATGATCATGGACAAGCGAGTGTTATCGATACGTTTCTTTCTTTTGTTCACTGATAAAATAATAAAAAATAAATTTACTACATAATTTACACATTATGCCACGCACATTCACGTGTCAACTTTATACATGTCATAATCTCAAAATGTAAGATAATATTCTAAAAATGTTTTAAGTAAATAGCATTATTTACGTCATAATTAGTCAAAATTCAAATTTGATACCAATGTGTACTATTTAGAATCGTAAGGTAAAACATTATATTTAATGCATTTATTATGTGTTTGAGATTGGATGTCTTTAATCCGAAAAAATACTACGTTTGGTCAGTGTTATTGCATGGAATGGAATCATGGACCCTCAAAGTTAGTAGTATGAACCGTCTGGAATCATTCGAAATGTGGATGCACCGGAGAATGCTACGGATACCCTGGACGGATATGGTCAGCAACACGAGGGTTCTTCAAAGAGACAAAATTGATAGAGAGCTGCTGAATAATATTAAAATCCGAAAGGTGTCCTACTTGGGTCATGTATTTAGAGGAGCAAAGTACAAATTACTGCACCTGATGATCCAAGGCAAAATAGAAGGCCGAAGAGGTGTTGGCAAGAGGCAAATCTACTGGATCCGCAATATACATGATTGGACTGGCATAAGGGGCGTTGGAGATCTTTTTCGGGATGCCGAGGACAAAGATGTCTACTGTCAAGTGAAATTCAATGTTGGGGGAGCTGACATGATACTGGGAAGAAGAAGAAAAATCCAAAAAAATCTTAATTGTTAATTTTATTTAGATTAATATTTAGGGAAAGTAAACCAAAAAAAATTACAAGAAGTATTTATCTGCATACTCTTTTTTAGTTCAAAAAAGAGTAGAAATCACAGAGTATTTATTTGCATACGAATCGTTACTTTTTAACACGTTCACTGCGTCGAACACGGCTCCCGTGTCCATATAAAATAGCCATGAATGTTTAGTGCACTCATAAACGTCTCCCGATAAGGATTCGTCGCCGGTTTCTTGTGTTTTGAAGACACGAAGGAATACGCTTGTATATGATGTTTAAATAGAAAGTAGAAATTGATTTTTAACAAAGTTATGGGTTTTAAAAAAATCGCGAATTTTCAGCATCTCTGTATGACATTTTATACGCAGTGAACGTGTTAAAAAGTGCAGCTATTACTAGGAGTATGTATCTGAAAAGGGATCAATGGTTTAAAAGGTGTAGCAATTACTATACTCAAGAAAATGTAGCACGGTCCCTGTGACGTTTGAAATGCCATGTCTCAAAGGGATGGGTTAAAATCGTTTTTTTTTACAAATCGATTTTTATTTATAAATAGAAAAATTGTTTTTCTCTAAATTGACGTTTTTATTCCTAATTTTCATTATACTGACTTTCTAATGTATTGTATGATTTGTATCTATCTTTAAATATCCACTATGAATTAATACTAATTTCGAACATTTAATTTTATATGTAAAAAAAATCGAAAATCCAACTATTGTATACCCCATCCCTAGCCAATGCAGACTAACTTAGTGACTTTTGGCAAACGTCACCAAATATTATTTAATTTTAACAAACTGCCACATTTTTGCTAATTTGTAACAAGATGTATTAATTTGTCATTATTGTTAGTTTCATGTAATGTGTTTATCTAAATAACTTGCTATTTATTATAATCGAAGATTATATTAAAGTTGATAAAATAATTAAAATTACTGAACGTCGTTACAAGGTTGTATTGGGACAAATTTGTGCACTGTCACAGGGACCATGCTACATTTTCTCTAGTATAACAGTACTGTTGTTTCCTGACTTTATACGGTAGGCTTATGGCCGACAGTCTCTTTCTTAAGCCCGATGTGTATTACTTACCGCCGGGTACTGTACCATTTGAAGTGATTTTACATGACGTCTTCAGAATATCTGAGGATCGCTTTGGATGTAAGTAGTTTGTCTGCAGGTGTACCAGAAGTGAATAAATATAAACAATCACTATAAAATTGATTGTTATGTTGTCTAAGCCAGTGTTCCCCAACCGGTGGTTCTCCGCGGCCCGGCACCGGGCCGCGGAGACTTTCCGCCGGGCCGCAAACAGTATGTCAAATTTCAAGAAATTCGCCATGCAAAAATATTAAATATAGGATTTTTTCGCTTGCACGTTGACTTGTATTTTTAGTAATTGTTAAATAAATATAATTGTTATGATAATGCGACATGATGGTCGCTGGTTTTCTCAGAATGGACAGTGATAAATCTTCTCAGATGCACTTAGGCTGAACGGAAATATTTGCTCTTGGATAGTGAACTCGGATGCAAAACCCTACCTAAATATATTTCCAAGAATTTTATAATATATAATTGTTTTCATTTTGGAATGGACCGGTGAGAGTAACAATACATACAAGTAAAATAATGTCAGAGACAGCACTGCAGCCAAGAATATCCAATATATTAGCAAAGATACAACAGCAGGTTTCGCATTAGTTTGTTGAAAAACCCCCATTGTTTTTGTTAAATTTGAATTGTATCAGACAATGCTAAATAAAAAAACCATTTTTATTTCAGTATTAGTTGTCCGCGAAAAAAAATTCCTTTTTTTACCGTTACACAGGTCTAAAAAGGTTGGGGAACACTGGTCTAAGCCACTTTATCTTCCAAGTAACATTTAACGATATATGTAATTAATAAATTCTTTTGAATTAACATTTTCCCTGTCTTCAGAGTAATAACAAATTAGTAACATTACATAAGTTATGTAAATAGTCAAATGGATAAGCTGGGATGTACGAGTTTACATGAGGACAGGAATCCCTCCTTATCCACGTGGATATGTTCCAAAACTATAAGGCCTCGGCCACACAGTTAGGTGCCTCGCTTGGTGCTTAGAGCTACGCTGCGAGCTAGGGGATATATCCTAGCGAACCAACGCACCGCATACTATTGCAATGGCCACACTGCACGCTTCGCGCCACGCTACTTGACGATTAGTTACCTATAGTTCGGAAATTCTAGGATGAGTCCTGTGACAGCTCACAAATTAGCCCCAATACAACCTTGTAACGATGTTCAGTAGTTTTAATTATTTTATCAACTTTAATATAAGACTCAATTCTAATAAATAGCAAGTTATTTAGATAATTACATTACATAAGGTTGTGTTGGAGCAAATTTGTGAGCTGTCACAGGACTCATCCTAGAATTTCCGAACTATAGTGAGTCTCCTAGCGAACAGACGTGTTAGTTAATTTTATGGTGTCACTAAGTGATTTTACAAGATGGCGAAAGTTTTAACAGTAGCTGTGTGTAAAAGGGAGCCTTTGTGGAACCCATCGAGCAAATTATACAAAAACGTACCTGTAATAAAATCACTTTGGAATGAAGTTGCACAGAAAGTAAATAAATATGGTAAGTTGTAATGAAATTGGTTAGTTTTGATTGTGGTATCGTTTGTTGACTCAACCGCTCCCAAATGTCGAATGAATTATGCGAAGCACTTTGGTGTGGCTAAGCATGAAGTCACCTAGTCTATTAGTTACGTAGCACCTAGCGAAGCACTTTGGTGTGGCCTTAGCCTAAATGAATGACATGGATAGTACTGAACCACTAAGGTATAAAGTTTCTTTAAATTAAAATTTATTTTTAACTGCTGTTTGTATAATATTTATTTTTAACCTGAGAAAGTACGTACGTAAAGTACTGGACGTCCTCCGTGGCCTGGTGGTAAGACGCTTGTCTGCCGATCCGGAGGTTGCGGGTTCGATCCCAGCTGGAATCCAGATTTTTTAAAATGGAATTTCAATCTGGTTTTCACTTAGGGCCCATTAAAACATCTTTCAGGTTGGTTGGAAGAGATTGCCACACGGCAATAAACTCGCCAGGTGAAATAAAAAAAAATAAAAAAAGGACGATCATATCACTCCATACCAGAAGGCGCTGAACTAGTTGAACGTGAGAAATACACTCCAAATTCACATACTATCTCAATTGTATAATATCGTCAACTGTCCCGCCGCCCCCTCTTATCTCGTCAAAAATTTTCAGCACCTTTCCGATCATGGACTTGCGCTGCCCTCAGACAGAGATTGTTTATTGGCCTTCCCAGTTCACCACTCTTTTTTTACGGACATGCATTGAGACTCTGGAACCAGTTATAAACCAATGTTAGACTCGCTCTGTCCTTGGTATGCTTTAAGAAGCGTAAAAACTCTTAATTTCTACTCCAAAATATGAAGTGTTTCATTACTGATTTTTCATTCCTCTCCCCCATCCTTTCCTTTTCCTTTGATTGATGATATCTCACTTTTACTTTTATATGTTTATGTCATTAAATTTCATAAATATAAATAATTATTCATTTCATTATGTAATCATTTAGAATAATTTTTGCGACCATGTCACTTGCTTTATTTACTTTTGTTTGGTTGGCCAGATTTTATTTGCAATGAAGTATTAAATTATTAAAAAAATAAGGTACAAAAGTTTCAGACCTGATGAAGTTAGAGCGTCTATGGACAAACAACACGCATGCCACACATTTTGAAAAGTAGGGCAGAATGAACAGCAAATAATCTTTCAATTGTCAAACACACGTAAAGCGTTTCAACTTGTCAATAAAATGTATTTTATTATATCTATAAACTGTACAAATATCACTTTATGTTATTTTAAAAAATCAGGCATGATTATAAGTTAGAGCGTGCATTGACAAAAATCACGTTGACCAGACGATGTTAATGTTAAAATTTAACGCTTCCTTCTACCCTTAATAAGATTTCAAGACGTGTCGTTTCGTTATATTCTAAAATGTTCAACCTCCGTGGTCT
Source organism: Odontocerum albicorne (assembly GCA_949825065.1). NCBI lineage: Eukaryota > Metazoa > Arthropoda > Insecta > Trichoptera > Odontoceridae > Odontocerum > Odontocerum albicorne. The sequence continues at coordinate 51,166,013 of OX463840.1, read as the reverse complement.
AGTTGGTAAGAACCCTTTCTCGTGGTAGAAAAAGATTAAAGAAAATATGATCGGATCAAGAGAAAGATAGTTTCAAAGAAATAAATGTAGAAATAAGAGAATCGTGGGAGATATATGAGAAAGTGTATAGGTATAGAAGAGGCGAAATATTTGTATAGAGATATACGAAAGTCTGGCTATTTATCCTCTCTGTCTACTTTGGTAGGGAAATGGCGTGATGGTGTGTATGGACTGTCATAAAATCTTATGTGTTTGTGGTCTATTTCTGTATCTCCTATCTCTATCTCCTATATCTGTCTCAAAATATCTTATCATACTCGATTCCCCCTTCTTCTTGTGATGATGTGAACATGCTAGTTATTATGTGATAGATGCAGTGAGATAAATGGAGTAGGTATTGTAACGTGGCATTAAGCTACTATTTTTACCTTTACTCAATACGTTGATATTTTTCATTTAATAATTTCATACCGTGGTTGATTGTCAGTAAATGAAACTGAGGAAACCGCGTAAAATGGGGGACTACTGTATTTATTAAATACATCTATACAATATCTTCTTGAACACGTGAATCGCTAGTTCTGTGTTCTAGGATTTATAATCAATGATAATTAAATTCACGTGCGCGTTATAATGTACACATTAATAGCACATACCAATAATTACATATAAAATTTTATATCTTTAATGAATCAATAAATATTTATTTCTGTCTTTATTTCCGCGAAATACTAAAGTTGGGAATACGTATTTGCTAAGAGAATATGAAATTGTACAATTTTACAAATCCAGCATTCTTAAACTCTATGAAAGAAGGATTATATTCGATTTGTTTCACAATATCGTAGATAGACCCAATAGTGTAGGCTGGAATACATCTGATGTCCTCGTGGCCGAGCTCGCCCTCTATTTGTGAGGGTGTATCTCGACTGGGAAGATGTTATGAGATGAGCTTAGGCATTTTGGTAGCTTCTCTCTTAAATGTATTATATTTTCTTCTTCATTTTTCTTGAAATATATCATATATGCGATTTCAGGATAAATTCTTCTTCTTCCTCTTGGTCTAGGTCGTATGACCTGTTTGTGACGGTGAGCTGTCCTGGGATGATGACGTCCAACTGTCCTTCCATATTTTCGGCGGCCTTCCTGGTAATCTCTTGCTGCTAGGGTTTTCAGTCTTAGCGATTTTTGCCAGTCTTGTATCCTCCATGCGGTCTACATGATCCCTCCAGAAGCACCTTCTGCTTCTTCCTCACCTCACTATGTCTTCAACACCACAGACAGACCTTATCGTCACATTTCTGATCCGATCTCTAAGAGTTCTGCCTGCGATGGAGCGTAGGGTTCTCATTTCTACCACTCTGAGAAGGTTTTTTATCCTGTTGGTATCGGCTCTTACTTCTATCCCATATGTCATGATGGGGCGGACGCATGTTTTATATATCCTGACCTTACTTTCAGTTAGTATGTGATTGTTTCTTCATATAGTGTATAGGCAGGCAGCAAAAGCTGTCGCTTTATTAGTTTGTGGTCGTACTTCACTATATAGGTATGCTAGTTGCTGGAGATCTCTACAACTAGGTAGGTGAATCAGGATAAATGCACATAATATACCTTTATTTATTTATTTAGTCATTTATTTATTTACATATTGGTTAAAATTGGTTTCCACACTCCTGTTAGAAACACGTGGAACCTTTTAACCCTTGTAGGCACAGGTAAACTTCACTTATTTTTACTCAGGCTGCACAAAAAATAAAAAGTCAAGTTTCTCATTATTTTTTTTAATGTGTTTGAAAAATGATACGTACAAATGCTAAATTAACATATTTCCACTTCCTCGATAGGTCAAGGAAGTCCTGGTGAGGTGGTACAACTGATGTACCACTAGTCTGTATTTCCACTGGTAATTCTAATGTACCACCAAGTAATGTTGAAATACATCCAAGTAAAATTAATTTTTAACCTAAATATAAATTTACCACAATTACTGAAATCAATTTTATCACAACACAACTATTTTTTATTAAAATTTAATACAAATATATAACGTTTTCTTTTATACGCACAAGTCGGCACACCAAGAACAACTAACTGTCAATAATATTAGATGCCACCACTCTGACAGTGTTAAACTAAATATGTCCACATCCGACTCAGTTAACTCATTGTAATTTCGGCACATTCTTACCACTGAGTTATACTCGTATAATATATAAACCAACATTTCTTCTAAATGTATGTATGCTGAATAAAGCCAATTTAAAAATAACGAATAAAATTTTTGAAATTTGTTTTATGAAACACTGTTTATTCCACTTTATGTACTCGTAACGGTATAACCCTACCGATTTCAAGGTTTTCGTCTCATCATCAGGGAGCACTGATGATGAAGTGAAAACCTTGAAACCGGTAGGGTTATACCGTTACATAAAGGGGAATAAACAGTGTTTAATAAAAAAAAATAAGGTAGGAATAACATATTTCATGAATTTTATGAGAAAATGTTGCCAGAATTTCTCAAAATCAAATTCTGCAATGATAACTTAAATCATTAACTTCGGTAACGCGTGATTTTGTGATATGGCACATTTCACGTTATGGTGTTGAAATATGGACCATGAAGACTAAAATTTATTTATTTATTTATGAGTTCATGACAAATAACTGTTGTAATTTATTTTAGTTGTTGATCAGGTTTGTGCTCCCCTGATGATGAGATGAAAACCTTGAAATCGCTACCGTTAGATATAGTGAAATAAACAATGTTTGATAAAACAAATTACAATGTTTTTAAACCTTCACAATGTTAATGCCTTAACTATAAATAATATGTACTGTGTAGGTTTGTTATGTCAGTAATACTCTTTACAATTGAAGAATATTGACAGCTGTTATCCTCAGATCGTCTTTCATATGTTAAATTTAATTTTTTTAATACAGAATTAACAAAATACGTACTGTAATTGTCTTTCCAAGAGCGACACTCCGTATGGTGAGGTGCGGGCAGCCAGTCTTGAGATGGTCCCGTATCATATTAATAACTGTTAAATTTATATATATTTTTTTATAATTTTGACCTATATACTTAGTATGTATCATGTTGTATATCTTGGCACTATGGTAACAAACAACAATAATATGTCCACCGAAATCAAATGAAGAACAGTGGCAGCAAACCGGTGCTACTATGGCCTACTGAAGCACATGAAATCTCGTCACCTTACAAGAAAAACCAAAGTCCTTCTTTATAAGACCCTCATCCGACCTGTACTCACATATGGCTCGGAATGTTGGAAAATCGATCGGTAAGGTCGATGAAAAGGCTCAAGAAACGTTTGAAAGAAAGGTGTTGCGCAAAATCTATGGCCCAATCTGTGACAGCGGAGAGTGGCGTATTAGGTACAATCACGAGCTCTATGATATGTGCAAGGATCCTACTGTTGTGAGGGAGATTAGAGTTGGAAGACTGAGGGGGGCCGGACATCTTCAGAGGATGGGCGAGGGCGAGATCCCAAGGCGAATCATGGATGGTGCGCCCGGGGGGCGGAGAGCAGTGGGAAGGCCGAAACTCCGATGGCTGGATGGAGTGGTGAGGGATGCAAACAACATCGGTATCCGGAACTGGCGTAATGCTGCACAGGACCGTCAGTCATGGGGGCGAGCTCTGCGGGAGGCCAAGACCCAACCTGGATTGTAGAGCCATGGATGGATGTATCATGTTTCACAATGTACATGAAACCGGTGAGGTTATACCGTTACATAAAGGGGAATAATCAGTGTTTGATAAAAACAAATTACAATGTCTTTAAACCTCCACAATGTTAATGCCTTAACTATAAATAATCTTATAATTAAATCTTTTGAAAAAATAAAACGAACAAAATCGTTATGGTGCTTAAAACAACAAAGCAACTCTCTTGACCCTGCGCTTATCACAAAGTTCTTGAGCTAAATCCAAATCGAGTTACTCATTGCCGGATACTGTCAATACTTTTCCGTTTAGTTTAAAGAAAAAATGAGGACACTACGCTTAGGCATTTCATATATACTCGTAAATAACATTACGCCATTTCCCTTAGTAAACAAAGCGCTTAATTCACCTATAACGCCATACTTCTTTCGCCTTCTCCATATTTATAGATAATCTCATACAGTTCCTTATGTTGATCTTACTTGTATGTGATAGACGCATTCATTGATTTAAATCAATAAAATGAACTCAATGGTTAACTTTCTTATCAACCGGATCCATAAAACGATTACTTAAGAAATGTCACGCTGCATATCAGCTAATTGAGATTATTAAAACGAAATATTTCTTTAAATACACTCGTAATTAATCTTGAAGATAACTATAGTTCGGAAATTCTAGAATGAGTCCTGTGACAGCTCACAAATTTGCCTCAATACAACCTTGTAACGATGTTCAGTAATTTTAATTATTTTATCAACTTTAATATAAGGCTCGATTCTAATAAATAGCAAGTTATTTAGGTAAATACATTACATAAGGTTGTATTGGGGCAAATTTGTGAGCTGTCACAGGACTCATCTTAGAATTTCCGAACTATAAAGCGTAAGAATACCATTTTTGTTTTTATTTAACTAAAATATTTTTATCTTACCGCATTTATCAAATGCACTAAAACTTTCAATTAAAAAGTGATTAAGTTAATTTCCATTTAAATTTGATACTATATAACCTATTGAGGACCCTTATGGTCAAATTCTTCAGTTTCATTTAAATATGGAAACAATCTTAATTGAAATGATGTTTAAAAAATTTACGTTCAGTTATTTCCAAATACCATATAACATGCTTGATCCAATACCATAGACTTTCTCTGGTATTCCTCTCACTTAACTTTACACTTTATATTTCTTTTGTTAATATTTCTTCATTCATTCGATCCATATGCCCAAACCATCTCAACGTACTCTTATCCATCTTACTCAACACATCATCCTTAAGTTTACATTCATCCCTAATCACTTAATTCTGTATTCTGTTATGCATTATCATCCCATGTTTTCTTCGAAGTACACGCATTTCTACAGCGTTTATTTGGATATTTTAAGTCTTGTTTTATATCTACGTCCACGACGTGTACGAGTATGTATGTAATAAATATTAAACAGAAACTATGACAACACAAAACATATTCTTACGGACGTAAACGTACGAAACTATGACAACACATAACATATTCTTACGGACGTAAGTACAGCCGACTTTATATAGTTTGATTATGATGATTGATGAAATACTTAACAATGAATGTTTCCATTTTCCGTTTCTGAAACTATACCAACACATAACATATTCTTACGGACGTTAACGTACGAAACTATGACAACACATAACATATTGTTACGGACGTAAGTACAGCCGATTTTATATAGTTTGATTAGGATAACTGATGAAATACTTAACAATGAATGTTTCCATTTTCCGTTTCTGAAACTATGCCAACACATAACATATTCTTACGGACGTAAACGTACGAAACTATGACAACACATAACATATTCTTACGGACGTAAGTACAGCCGACTTTATATAGTTTGATTAGGATGACTGATGAAATACTTAACAATGAATGTTTCCATTTTCCGTTTTCGATACTATGACAACACATAACATATTCTTACGGGCGTAAACGTACGAAACTATGACACCAAATAACATATTCTTACAGACGTAAGTACAGCCGATTTTATATAGTTTGATTATGATAACTGATGAAATACTTAAAAATTAATGTTTGTCATTTTCCGTTTCTGAAACATATTCTTACGGACGTAAGTACAGCCGATTTTATATAGGTTGATTATGATGACTGGTGAAATACTTGACAATGAATTGTAATTTATTTTGTGCTCCCCTGAAGATGAGGTGAAAGTCTTGAAACCGGTAGGGTTATACCATTACAAAAAAGTGGAATAAATAGTGTTTGATAAAAATAAATTACAATGCTTTTAAACCTCCACAACTTTAATGCCTTAACTATAAATAACATATTAACAATGAATGTTTCCATTTTCCGTTTCCGAAACTATGACAACACATAACATATTCTTACGGACGTAAACGTAGGAAACTATGACAATACATAACATATTCTTACGGACGTAAAATACGAAACTATGACAACACGTAACATATTCTTACGGACGTAAACGTAGGAAACTATGACAATACATAACATATTCTTAGGGACGTAAAATACGAAACTATGACAACACATAACATATTCTTACGGACGTAAACGTAGGAAACTATGACAATACATAACATATTCTTACGGACGTAAAATACGAAACTATGACAACACATAACATATTCTTACGGACGTAAACGTAGGAAACTATGACAATACATAACATATTCTTACGGACGTAAAATACGAAACTATGACAACACATAACATATTCTTACGGACGTAAGTACAGCCGACTTTATATAGTTTGATTATGATGACTGATGAAATACTTAACAATGAATGTTTCCATTTTCCGTTTCCGAAACTACAACTCTAATAATGCATTCTACCGGTTACATTTCATAATATTTATAGAAACATTATCCGTATCCATAATAATAATAATAATACGAGTATATTAGGTGTTAACATAAGTTGTGTCCGTTTTTTTACAATTTAAAAATGAGCACCAAAAGTAAAACAAAATGGTAAAGGTTATGCGTCATAATTTTCTGCTCTACAAGATATTGTGTTTGCTTTTACGTTACATATATTATTTTATTTGATTTCAAGCCTTCAAAATGGAATGTCAAGTAGACAAAAGTGAGCATTTTCGACACCTTCTTCTGTTCGCGTTCAATCGAGGAAATAAAACTGCCAAAGCTGCTCGCGATATTAGCGAAGTGAACGGTGAAGATGCTATGAATGAAAGGACGGCTCGTCGATGGTTTTTGCGTTTCAAAGACGGTAATTTCGACCTGAAAGACATGGAGCGTTCCGACGACCAGTGGACTTCGATGAAGACCGCTTAAACCATATTATTCATGAAGATCCCCTTCAAACATTTTTCATCACCATTTTCAAACCATTTTTCATCACCAGTAATGATGCGGTAAAGGAACCTTTGCTTATGGCCATGCGTAGCTCGATGACGCGCGAGCAAACCAGCATAAATTGTCGAACGTTGATTTTTGTTGTTTTCACTCAAAACATGTGAAATCCAAGCGCTGAACTTTTGGACTTTTCCCATTGATTTAAGATGACGGTATACAATCATGTGACTACAATTCATCTACTCAGCCAATTATACGGTGGTTTGAAGGGGATCTTCGTGAATAATATAGTTTAAGCGGTCCTCATCGAAGTCCACTGGTCGTCCGGAACGCTCCATATCTATCAGGTCGGAATTACCGTCTTGAAAACGCAAAAACCATCGACGAGCTGTCATTTCATTCATAGCAGCTTAGGCAGTTTTCTCCCTCGATTGAACGCGAACAGAAGGAGGTGTCGAAAATGCTCACTTTCGTCTACTTGACATTCCATTTTGAAGGCTTGTAATCAAATAAAATAATATATGTAACGTAAAAACAAACACAATATATTGTAGAGCAGAACATTTTCTTTCGAATGACGTATAAACTTAACCATTTTGTTTTACTTTTGGTGCTCATTTTTAAATTGAAAAAAAACGGACACAACTTATGTTAACAAATAATAATAAAACAATAAAACTACTTAAATACGACGTAAGTATTTGTTTACATTCTTTCGTGTACATTGTGAAACATGATACATAGTAAGTATATAGGTTAAAATTATTAAAAAAATATAGAAATTTAAGTTATTAATATGATACGGGACCATCTCAAGACAGGCTGCCCGCACCTCACCATACGGAGTGTCGCTCTTGGAAAGTAAATTACAGTACGTATTTTGTTAATTCTGCATTTAAAATTAAATTTAATATATGAAAGATGATCTGAGGATAACAGCTGTCAATATTCTTCAATTGTAAAGAGTATTACTGACATAACAAACCACACCAGCACATACTATATTATTTATAGTTAAGGCATTAACGTTGTGGAGGTTTAAATACATTGTAAGTTGTTTTATCAAACACTGTTTATTCCACTTCTCTCCTGATGATGAGGTGAAAACCTTAAAACCGGTTGGGTTATCTTCTTCTTCCCAGTGTCATGGGGAGGAGCTATGTTGGCCAGTACAGGTAGCCATTGACACTGGGTGGGTTGAAATTTGAAAGGCAGACGTCTTACCAACTAAGCCACAGAGGCTGTCAATTGAATGGTTTATAAAAACATTTCAAATCAAGTATTGTATCGAAATTCAATAATAAAGTTAAATGTTATGCATTAACGTCATTGTTTTCTAGGAAACTATTTATTGTTCTCAGATATCATAACATTATGTGGGCGTATATGAACATAACATATAGGGAAATCCCCTCATTTTTTACATTTTATTACAATCGTTATTTGCTTATCTTTTCTACGGTATTTTAAAAATAATTTGATTTTTTTGTTAATCCTTAAGGCCATATAAGGTGATATTTATCGAAAAGCTGATCAGTTAGATGAAATCATTTATATATATTTACAAATTATCACGTCGTGTCCCTTGCGGTAAATACAGATAAAACAGATCTCTATTTTTTTCTATCCAAGTACACAACTTTAACTCCTCCACATTCACAATCTTCTATTATTCATACTTATATCGGACGTATGCATTACCTTTAAAACATATTATTTTTGTTTTCTTAATGTTTGATATGTAGTTATATTTTGATGTTATTTGGTATTTTTGTATGTATATTTATGTTTGTTGGTCGCGACCGCAATTGAAATGTACCTTGTGCGCGGTCATCGCGAGACTATATCGCAAGTCGGCCGGCCTCTGCATGCGCAAAACTTACGAAAATTGTGACATTTCGCGAGTTGTGACGGCATGCAGAGGCGAAAACAGGCGCTTGCGACCAAATAAATCATTCTCAGTTCACTCTGCCTACAGTGTTTTACTTGCAATCATCTACTACATTCTTAAGAGGAATCTCTTCACCCTGCTATCTTTCACGGATCTACGACTTTTGAACGTGAGCAGAACTCTCCGAGTATCGAACAGCAGCCATCCACTTATTGTTACAGTTCTTTGTACCAGTGGCGTACAATACTTCTAACTTTGCCTTCTTTCAAAATCTGGTCCACTTGATGAAGCCGCGATTTTCTCAGCCCACGCATACCTTCCACTTTTCTGACTTGTTTACTCACTAAGTTAATTCTCGTCAATAATTTTCTCCAGATGTCCAAACCACCTTAAAGCTTCTTTCTTCGTCTTAATTCCGTTTTTTTTTTCATTTATTGACACACCACAACATTATTAACTGCACGCATCTGTAGAAAAATTTCTTCAAGACGGGGGACATTCGAAAGCACTCATCAATTGACTTTTGAATATATATATTTTTTTAATATGTAAATTATGTTTTAAAAAATCCAATGTAATCGGGCTAAGCCTGAATAACGATGAAAACAAATTCAAAAAAACCTTTGTACTGACATACTGGTGAAATATAAGGTCAATAAGTGAAACCAGCCCGGAATATAAAATCTACCAGGAAGTAAATCAATGCAGCATAATTGCTTAGACCGAACATTTACGAAAATCGACATGAAAAGAAAAATATTATAACGCTTTTTGCAGGCTTGAAACTGAAAGTTTTATTTTGAATTCTCATCTCACGCTAGACGTGTGTCTAATGTTGACGCAATTGTAATAAAGCAACCCACGCTTAGCAAAAAGTAGCAAACAATAAAACGGCTTTATGTGGAACGGATGTGAGCTGAGATCATGCAATAATGGATACAATAGTTAAATAGCGCTGAAAATGTTTTCTTTCACTTTTGCTGAGAGAAAGTTTTGCAAAAAAGACCATGAAATAACAAGCTGATGACATAAACTCCAAAATACTTCAGATAAGTTATTCCAATGATCTATATGTAATGGTAAAAATGTTTAACTGGAGTGTATTGGAAGTATGCGTCACATAGATTAATAATTATATTTATATTGCTTCCTTTTAAACTGTATTTACATATATTGCTTGTAAATAATAGTTTTTTTAGGAACGGTTGTTCCTTAAAGGAGAGATGATGAGGATGATTGTTGATAAATAAAAACTTGTTGAAATCGGAATATGCAAAGAGGAATTTTATTGATAAACGTTGGTATTTATAATATTTTGGACGTGTGCGGGAATGCGCACGAGATATATCGCTGTCTCGTCTTTGCGCTTACAATATGTTTATTGTCGATGCGTAGGTATTCCTTGTTTTGACTGACAGCGCGGAAGATATGTTGCTCTCTCCTTTCCTCATGGAACGCGGTCCCCGCTAGTAGTGAGTTGAATGACCGACCGTGTGGACTTTGTCCGTTGTTTGTCTCGCATTGTGAAGGTGAGGCAAAGGTCGTCTCGTGGGTTCAGGGACCGCACGTATAGTCGCTACAGTTTAATATTGTTTTATTGTAATAAAACGTCATTTTGTGTGGTCCTCGCATTATCGCATCAATGTGGATTGGACGACTTCGATAAAAATGAATAAGTTTAAACCGGTCGATTAGCATGTATCGAACGACCCCCGCGCGCAATGACCACTTGGCAAACTTTGAGCTAGGGAATCAAAATGCTTACGATGTGCGATGGATTATATATAAAAAACGCAAAATGAACATTACCCACCTTCAAACAATCCCTGAACACATGCGCGCTCTGGCCGAAAGGTTTTACAGTTCTATTATGCAGACATCCCAACCCCGTCATAAAAGCAGCTTTGGCAGCTTTATTCCCTCGATTGAACGCGAACAGAAGGAGGTGTCGAAAATGCTCACTTTCGTCTACTTGCTATTCCATTTTGAAGGCTTGTAATCAAATAAAATAATATATGTAACGTAAAAGCAAACACAATATCTTGTAGAACAAAAAATTTTCTTTCTTATGACGTATAACCTTTACCATTTTGTTTTACTTTTGGTGCTCATTTTTAATTTGGATAAAAACGGACACAACTTATGTTAACACCCAATATATTACCGTGTGTGACAACGCAAATTCACAAATCTGTGTATATTTGTATGTAATATTATTTATATATCATCACGTTTATATAAGTATTGAACGTTTTTTTATTATTTCTCATAATCATTCATAAAAAAAAACCTATCCTTTCCCGTTTCCTAAAAAGAACCAAAAATATCAACCACATTACATAACAATCAGAAATTATCCGATGAAGGAGTATAGCGTTCTACCATTGGACCGAGACTCCGAATAAGATATTCACTACTTGAAACATTATTCCTCCATATATTTATCTAAGTGCACGAATTTCTGCAGCATTTATTCAGATCCTATCAGTATTTTTCTAAGCACACGGTTTACTCCCATGCGTCAAAGTTGGTACTATAACGCTATTGTGATCCGGAATACAAAGATGTCACAAAATGTCTCAATCAAGATCGGTCCGTAATGCAGCAATCCGCAGCTTCCCACGTTGGTAATAACGCTGAATTATAGCGATATAAAATTAATCAGCTGATATTTTTCAATATCGATTTAACTCGCAGTATACTCGGAAATATGATAAATCGGGTATACAAATGACTAAATAAATGATTAACGACTTATGGAAGTATTTGAATGTGCACCATTTGTATAAATACACAACTTTATTAATTACTCGGGGAAATAAGTCGTTGCCAATGGATAGAGAGAGAGCAGAATAGATAAACTGGAATATGTCCTCGGTTCATTGAAAACAATATTTAAATTTTTTGTAGTATCACAATCCCTAACTCGAAAATAGTCCCTTGATAAACATGTTATCTTACGTGGTTTAAACAGTAGTCTCTTGATAAACATGTTTTCTAGCGTGGTTTCAAGAGTAGTCCCATGATAAACATGTTTTCTTACGTGGTTTAAACAGTAGTCCCTTGATAAACATGTTTTTTTTACGTGGTTTAAACAGAAGTCCCTTGATAAACATGTTATCTTACATGGTTTAAACAGTAGTCCCTTGATAAACATGTTTTCATACGTGTTTTAAACAGTACTCCCTTTATAAACATGTTTTCATACGTGGTTTAAACAGTAGTCCCTTAGTAAAAATGTTTTCTTACGTGGTTTGAACAGTAGTCCCTTGATAAACATGTTTTCTTGCGTGGTTTAAACAGTAGTCCCTTGATAAACATGTTTTCTTACGTGGTTTTAACAGTAGTCCCTTTATAAACATGTTTTTTACGTGGTTTAAACAGAAGTCACTTGATAAACATGTTATCTTACATGGTTTAAACAGTAGTCCCTTGATAAACATGTTTTCTTACGTGGTTTAAACAGTAGTCCCTTTATAAACATGTTTTTTACGTGGTTTAAACAGTTGTTTCTTAATAAATATGTTTTCTTACGTGGTTTCAACAGTAGTCCTTTGATAAACATGTTTTTTACGTGGTTTAAATACGTATGTTTTTTTCTTCTTCTTCCCACGTTGGTAATAACGCTGAATTATAGCGATATAAAATTAATCAGCTGATATTTTTCAATATCGATTTAACTCGCAGTATACTCGGAAATATGATAAATCGGGTATACAAATGACTAAATAAATGATTAACGACTTATGGAAGTATTTGAATGTGCACCACTTGTATAAATACACAACTTTATTAATTACTCGGGAAATAAGTCGTTGCCAATGGATAGAGAGAGAGCAGAATAGATAAACTGGAATATGTCCTCGGTTCATTGAAAACAATATTTAAATTTTTGTAGTATCACAATCCCTAACTCGAAAATAGTCCCTTGATAAACATGTTATCTTACGTGGTTTAAACAGTAGTCTCTTCATAAACATGTTTTCTTACGTGGTTTTAACAGTAGTCCCTTTATAAACATGTTTTTTACGTGGTTTAAACAGAAGTCACTTGATAAACATGTTATTTTACATGGTTTAAACAGTAGTCCCTTGATAAACATGTTTTCTTACGTGGTTTAAACAGTAGTCCCTTTATAAACATGTTTTTTACGTGGTTTAAACAGTTGTTTCTTAATAAATATGTTTTCTTACGTGGTTTCAACAGTAGTCCTTTGATAAACATGTTTTCTTACGTGGTTTAAATACGTATGTTTTTTCTTCTTCTTCTCACGTTGGTAATAACGCTGAATTATAGCGATATAAAATTAATCAGCTGATATTTTTCAATATCGATTTAACTCGCAGTATACTCGGAAATATGATAAATCGGGTATACAAATGACTAAATAAATTATTAACGACTTATGGAAGTATTTGAATGTGCACCACTTGTATAAATACACAACTTTATTAATTACTCGGGAAATAAGTCGTTGCCAACGGATAGAGAGAGAGCAGAATAGATAAACTGGAATATTTCCTCGGTTCATTGAAAACAATATTTAAATTTTTGTAGTATCACAATCCCTAACTCGAAAATAGTCCCTTGATAAACATGTTATCTTACGTGGTTTAAACAGTAGGCTCTTGATAAACATGTTTTCTTACGTGGTTTTAACAGTAGTCCCTTTATAAACATGTTTTTTACGTGGTTTAAACAGAAGTCACTTGATAAACATGTTATCTTACATGGTTTAAACAGTAGTCCCTTGATAAACATGTTTTCATACGTGTTTTAAACAGTAGTTCCTTTATAAACATGTTTTTTACGTGGTTTAAACAGTTGTCTCTTAATAAATATGTTTTCTTACGTGGTTTCAACAGTAGTCCTTTGATAAACATGTTTTCTTACGTGGTTTAAACAGTAGTTACTTGATAAACATGTTATTTTACGTGGTTTAAACAGAAGTCCCTTGATAAACATGTTTTCTTACGTGGTTTAAACAGTAGTCCCTTGATAAACATGTTTTTTTTACGTGGTTTAAACAGAAGTTCCTTGATAAACATGTTATCTTACATGGTTTAAACAGTAGTCCCTTGATAAACATGTTTTCATACGTGTTTTAAACAGTAGTCCCTTTATAAACATGTTTTTTACGTGGTTTAAACAGTTGTCTCTTAATAAATATGTTTTCTTACGTGGTTTCAACAGTAGTCCTTTGATAAACATGTTTTTTTACGTGGTTTAAACAGAAGTCCCTTGATAAACATGTTTTCTTACGTGGTTTAAACAGTAGTCCCTTGATAAACATGTTTTTTACGTGGTTTAAACAGTTGTTTCTTAATAAATATGTTTTCTTACGTGGTTTCAACAGTAATCCCTTGATAAACATGTTTTTTACGTGATTTAAACAGAAATCCCTTGACAAAAATATTTTTTACATTGTTTAAACAGTAGTCCCTTGATAAACATGTTTCTTACGTGATTTCAACATTAGTCTCTTGATAAACATGTTTTCTTACGTAATTTAAACAGTACGGACTTTCTACATTTCCTTCTTTCAAAATATCATCCACTTGATCCAACCACACTTTCCTTGGTCTTCCTCTGCCACGTCTACCCCTCACGTTCGTACTGTATATTTGTTTTATTGGCCATTTTTCATTCATTCGATCCACGTTTCCAAACCATCTCAGAGTGATCTTCTTCATCTTACTCAACGCACCATCCTTAAGTTCATATTCATCCCTTACCGATTAATTTCGTATACTGTCATAAATAATCACTCCATGTTTTCTTTTCAGTGCACGTTTTTCTACACTATTATTTCGCCATCTTTCAGTATTCTTCCACACCCTCGTTTAACTACCATATATCAAAGTTGGTACTAAAATAGTTAACACAACTTAAATAATTTATTATACATGACAAATATACAATATATAATATGTATATTTAAAATACAGGCAAATAAGCCAAGCAAAACAAAGTTATTTGAAGTGGACACTCAAATTGGAGGCAAGATCACGTGGGATGACCGTACAAAAAGAGAGGTTGACAGTCGCATCCACCAAGCAAAATTCGCCTTTAATAAGAAATCAAAGATTTTAGAATCCAACAACATGGACATAAAGCTCCGCAAGCAATTGATCAAAACATATGTGTGGAGTATTTTGATGCATGATTGCGAGACATGGTGCATAGGTGAAAGAGATCGAAAAAGATTGGAGGCCTTCGAGATGTGAAGCTAAAGACGATTCCTAAGGATTTCTTGGAGAGACCACATTACAAATGACGAGGTTCTCACCAGGATCGAAGAAACCAGACACCTGTCAAACACCATATCGGAAAGGCGTGCAGAATGGATGGGTCATATGCTGCAACATGAAAATCTCCTGCACAATATACTGGAGGGAATGATTGAGGGATCGATTGGCAGAGGGCCCCCTCGCCGGGAGTATCTGGAGCAAATATGCCACGATATGGACTGTACCTCCTATACAGAGCTCAAGAGGATCGCTGAAGACTGAGCGGAGTGGAAGAGGAGATGCAGAGCTTTGCTGCTAACCCATCCCCAGGATTAAAACTGAAGAAGAAGAAACACAAGTATTAAACTTAACTACAAGAAAAACGGTATTAACACTCACGTTTTTAAAGTAATGACGACGTGTACCCAGAGAAGCTAAATACTTTTAAGAACAAGGACGTACGACACCGTTAGAAGGGAGTTATAATCTATCTACAGAGTTTGGAATACAGTTGTATCGTGCTATCGTGGGTGGATCTTGCTGTTCTGTAGGAAGTAGTCCGAAACCAAACTTGACAGTATTTTAAAACAGGGGAAAATAATAATTATAATGATACTGAGAAATCAACCAACACTTTGTCCAAATCTCTGAGACATAGACTCCCAAATCACCAGAAGATTGACAATCAATGAGATGTGGGACTCGAGACGATTGATCTGTGTATACTGGACAATACGACATATTTGTAATTTAATACTACCAACATTAAATATGATAGACTGAAAAGTGTCGACTATAACTGTTGAAAATTCTGAGATACTTTTGGACCATTACCAGGAGTGAAAGCTGAAAAGTGAGAGACTGAGGAATAATATAAGTTTAGGAGCTATGTCCTTAAGGGAGAGATGATGATGATTTGTTGACAAATAAAACTCGTTTTAGATCACAATGCGGAAGGAGAGTGATTTATTTGGTAGACGTAGGTATTTATATCATTTCTGAATGTGTGCGGGAATGCGAGCAAGATATCTCGCCGTCTCGTTTCTGCATCCGCAAAACGATTAATGTCGTATGTAGGTGATAATTTATTTACGGAACTGGCGAGACAGATGTGGTGCGTTCTCGCTCTAGCATGGAATGCGCTCCGCGCCCGGCAATGAGTTGAATGACCGGCGCGTGGACTTTGTACTTGTTTGTTTTTCATTGCTAAGGAATGCAAAGGTCGGATCGTCGGTCATTGACCGAATGTGCGACCGCCACATAAGTAACGCGGAGCGGTCAGTCTCGAATACGTTGAACAGATCTGATTAAAATAGTGATACATCATTCATTGCAAGAATGTGTCAAAGACGTTGAAGAACGCAGACAATGGAGACAAACAATCAAAATTATCATACTCGTAGCTATGACCACTTTGACAAGAGTAAGACGAACAAGAAATAGGTAGACATTGATTTTATTCGTCCATTAGATTTACTTAAAATAATAAAAATAATAAAAAAAGAAGGTTTTTGCTCTTATCTCACTGAGAATATTCTCCTTTGTGCATAAAAAAATTATAATCTTTCCGATTGTTGATTATTATTTAATATTTTTTTATAGTTTAAAGTAAATAGGGTAAAGAAATTAAAAAAAAAAGTTTGAATAAATGATTATTTAATGAATATGTAGTGATTAGTATAACAATAGATACTGTATTATTACTCCAACAAATTTGTTAAAATATGAAAAGTGTATAAACCAATTGACTATACCTAGAATTTAACGGTTTACTGTACTAACTAAATAAATGGAACACTAAAATAACCTTACATCATTATCTTAATCTTTATTGACACAATATTGATTAAAAACATACAAAATATTACATATCACAATAAAAAAATATCTTATCACTGTTAGCAACATATAGATTTCTTAAAAATATATAAATATAACTTACTGTTGCAGTTTACAAATGAAAAGTAAATCTCATTTTTTTCCAATTTAAAAATGAGCACCAAAAGTAAAAACAAAATGGTAAAGGTTGTACGTCATTCGAAAGGAAATTTTCTGCTCTACAGGATATTATGTTTGCTTTTACGTTACATATATTATTTCATTTGATTACAAGCCTTCAAAATGGAATGTCAAGTAAACGAAAGTGAGCATTTTCGACACCTCCTTCTGTTCGCGTTCAATCGAGGGAATAAAAGCTGCCTAAACTGCTCGCGATATATGCGGTGTACGGTGAAAATGCTATGAATGAAAGGACAGCTCGTCGAAAACAACAAAAATCAATTGTCAAACGTTGATTTTTGTTATTTTCACTCAAAACATGTGAAACCCAAGCGCCGAACTTCTGGACTTTTCCCATTAATTTAAGATGGCGGTGTACAGTCATGTGACTACAATTCATCTGCTCAGCCAATTATAAGGTGGTTTGAAGGGGATCTTCATGAATAATATGGTTTAAGCGGTCCTCATCGAAGTCCACTGGTCGTCCGGAACGCTCCATGTCTTTCAGGTCGAAATTACCGTCTTTGAAACGCAAAAATCATTGACGAGCTGTCCTTTCATTCATAGCATCTTCATCGTACACTTCGCAAGTATCGCGAGCAGCTTTGGCAGCTTTATTCCCTCGATTGAACGCGAACAGAAGGAGGTGTCGAAAATGCCCACTTTCGTCTACTTGACATTCCGTTTTGAAGGCTTGTAATCAAATAAAATAATATATGTAACGTAAAAGCAATATCTTATACAGCAGAAAATTTTCTTTCGAATGAATTATAACCTTTACCATTTGGTTTTACTTTTGGTGCTCAGTTTTAAATAGGAAATAAAACGGACACAACTTATGTTAACACCTAATATTTTTCTTATAATATAGGCATGCGATGCAATAGGATAATAATATGTACGATGTCGACGGTAACGACGAGCCAATTCGACGGTACTTTGAAGGGGATTTTCATGAATAATATGATTTAAGCGGTCCTCATCGAAGTCCACTGGTCGTCCGGAACGCTCCATGTCTTTCAGGTCGAAATTACCGTATTTGAAACGCAAAAACCATCGACGAGATGTCCTTTAATTCATAGCATCTTCACCGTACACTTTGCAAATATCGAGAGCAGCTATAATAGAAGGAGGTCTCAAAAATGCTCACTTTCGTCTACTTGACATTCCATTTTGAAGGCTTGTAATCAAATAAAATAATATATGTAACGTAAAAGCAAACACAATATCTTGTAGAGCAGAAAATTTTCTTTCGAATGACGTATAACCTTTACCATTTTGTTTTACTTTTGGTGCTCATTTTTAAATTTGTAAAAAAAACGGACACAACTTATGTTAACACCTAATATAATGTTGTATAGTAAAAAAAATCGTGAATCATGGAATAGAAGTGTTAAAAATATAATTTATAGCGAATGGTTTTACCAAAAATATTCCTATAAAAATAAATATACAACAAACAAAAAAGTTTCTGGCTTCAATCTTTTTCATGAAATGCATTGAAACATTGGTGTTATGGAATTCAAATAACGAGTAGATGAATTGTACGGCTAAAACTAATATTTGTTAAGTCATTAATTTAAGGATTTAACCCTTGTTATTCCGATCGATAAAAAAATTCGCTCAATTCGATCGAATCTATAAAAAACATTCGTTTATTAAGTTTTTATATATATTTAAGGCACTTTTAAGATATCGGTAAGATTTATATAAAACATTCGTTTATTAAGTTTTTATATATTGTATTTTAAGGCACTTTTAAGATATCGGTAAGATTTATATAAAACATTCGTTTATTAAGTTTTTATATATTTTAAGGCACTTTTAAAATGTCGGTTAGATTTATATAAAACATTCGTTTATTAAGTTTTTATATATTTTAAGGCACTTTTAAGATATCGGTAAGATTTATATAAAACATTCGTTTATTAAGTTTTTATATATTGTATTTCAAGGCACTTTTAAGATATCGGTAAGATTTATATAAAATATTCGTTTATTACGTTTTTACGAGTATTTTAAGGCACTTTTAAGAGCTATGTATATAAAACATTCGTTTATTAAGTTTTTATATATTTTAAGGCACTTTTTAGATTTCGGTAAGAAGATACTTTCATACCATTACGCTGTCTTCCTATCGGAGTAGGCTAAAATAAGAGATCGCTATACTTTCCCATCGCGACAAAACACTTTTCCCCTCTTCTACATCCATACGCTTTCTCAGTATGTTCCTCCGTTTTCTCTTACTTTTTACATTTCCTTCTTTCAAAATATCATGAACTTTATCCAACTAACTATCCTTGGTCGTCTTCTACCACGCCTTTGCCCCACATTTCCACTGCATGTTTGTTTTACTAGTATTTCTTCATTCATTCGTTCCATGTTCCCTTACCATCTCTTTATGCTGTTCTTCCCTTCAGTTTACATTCAACCCTGATCATTACATTATGTTAAATATGATCACCCCATGTATTATTTTAAGTGCACGCTGTACTGCGTTTATTAGGTAATTTTTAGTATATTTCCACGTCCAAACAAATTCTACATTTATGAAAATATGTATTCATAAATATGGAGTTTGTTTATATATATCATTTATACATCGTCCCCTTTCACATCGGTTCAAAAATTGTAAGCTAGGTATTTAAAATTCGTTCAGTATCGCGGACCCACCGAGATTCAAATTTCGAATAACTTTCGGAAAGAATCCAAGTATTCCTCTCCCGCTCTCTTGTATTCAATTCTCGTATTCTTTCTTTGGCGACAACCGTCGTACGGGTTTCGGCCTATTTATATTATGATATATATGAAAGTTGGTGTATGGGAGTGAAACGTATTACTAAAATATTGTTGTGGACCCTAATCTTACCAGCTTTTGATACTGACCGGTTTGAGTTTTAGTGCCCTATTAACTTTACTTTCTATAGCTACACGCCGTTCGATATCGATAACTGAGAAAAAACTTAATTACTCACCCATGACTTATAATACATTAATTAAAGTTATATAATTATAATAATCAATCGTTATGGAAATGATTCTGAAAAGTCAGTCATACTTAACACTGATCAGTTTGAATAATTTCTATTGATTCTTTATACTCGTAGTCATAAAATCAACACTCATTATTTTGTTTCTAGTTAGGTTGTAGAAATTAGATAGTAGTTGCGTCGCTGATAGTCGTCGTTGAGCTGAAGATAGTCGTTGCGTCGCAGACTGTCGTCGTTGAGCTGAAGATAGTCGTTGTGTCGAAAACAATTGCTTGAAAGTAACCTTGATAGATTTAATCCTTTTGTCGTTTTTTCTTAGAAATTCTTGATGGCTCGTCTACCTGTAACCCTTATAGTACCTGAAGGCTGAATAAGCGTCCACCCCATGTAAGATCCCCAATATTGCTCCAATATACTGAAAAATAAATATTCTTTATTACTTTTATATCGGACGTATGCGTCATCATAAAACATATTGTGATTAGTTTCTTGATTGTTTTAATGTGTGTAAATTATAGATATATTTTGATATTTGTATTGATATATTTGTTTGGTTTTGTAAATATTTATGTTTGTTTGGGTATGTGCGTTGTCGCGACCGTAATGGAAATGAAGACTTATGGACGGTCGTCGAGACTATATCGCTGGCTGGTCGGCCTCTGCATTGCTCAAACTCTCGAAACTGTGATATTTTGCGGGGTGTGAGCGCTTGCGATGAGCGATCGGCCGTTCGTAAGAAAGGTCAAAGCCAAATAAATTACTTATTCTCAGTTCACTCTACCTATTGTGTTTTAATTGAGACCTGCTTTACCTCCCAAAGAGGAATATCTTCACCATTGCTACCTTTTCAACGATCTACCTCTTTGGAATTGACCTGAATTCTCCGAGCATTGCACAGCAGCCATCCACCTATATTTACAGTTCTTTGTACCGGTGCCATACAACTTTTATGAATACACATATATATTAACCGATATATGACTTGGGTAGGCAGAGAGGACAAAGTGTCCGACTTTCCTATATCGACACACAGCTTTGCCACTTCTACGTCCATACACCTCCTACAGTTTCTCTGACTTTTTACGTTTCCTTCTTTCAAAATATCATTCACTTGATTCAACCATATCTTTATATGTCTTCCTCTATTACGCCATCTACTCCCATTTCCACTAGATATGTTATTAGTCTTTCTGCATGCATTCGTTCATGCCCATACCATCTCAGAATGATCTTCTTTACCTTACCCAACAACAACCTTAAGTCTACATTCATTCCTAATCATTTCATTCCGTGTTCTGTCATACGTATTTTTACCCCAGTATTTTTCCGATGCACGGATTTCTACAGCCTTTTTTCTTTCAGTCTTTTTTTCTCAAGCACATTTCACTCCGATACTTCAAAGTTGGTAATATAATACTATTGTGGACTACCGAGTTGAATAGTAAAATTCGATACAGCCCGGTTCCACTACACATGTTTTAGTGACCAATCGACTTTGTTTCTTATCGCTACACGCAGTTCGACATATCTTGTATTTCTTCAATCATCTGAAAAAATAAAATTGCACCAAATACTCGTAGACTGTGGTTTTTTATATTTTCAGTATAGTAGCAATATCTCGTATCATAGAATGCTGGTTATTCTCGATTAAAGCCTTGATTTGGTCATCATCAGTGGTAACCTAACCTTCCAGAGTTGACGCCATCTTCTTCGAGTATCGTATCACCGTTATGGATTTTTTTAAACTACTTTTGACACACACGATCGCTTACTGCATCGTCGTTATACACTGGACATATATTTTTTTTTGTTTATATTTTTTTTCTTCACGGTTGTAAAAAAGTATTCAGCACCGAAAAAATCTATTTATTATGTTCATATTTAAAGTGACGCCAAGAAAACCACTTAAGAAATTAGAGTAAACAATTGCCAAAAAATGCGTCAAACTATTATCATATAGATTCAGCACATTTGGAATAAAATTTTGTCCAAACGACATAAATCTGATAAATACGAAACTACTTTCTCAATAGCATATTAATATATAGGACAGTGGCGATTATTAATATTTTGTAAGATCTACGTTTCAAATACAAATATAATAGCGATATACTTAAAAGAAAATTCAGTGTTAAAAAAACATTACAACGTTTTTGCACTATAATTACTTAGTATTGTAATAAAGTATACGCTAAGTCTAGAAATAAACAAAAAATATAGTCCTCCAATTACTTTTGTAGTCCCCCTAGAATCCCCTAGAAGCAAGACATGTATCATATTAATTTTGCTTATCAAGTATCTACATCGCTGAATAAATTTGTCCCTGCTTAACCACCTGTTTAACATCTTATTTAATCGTAAAAAGTTGCACATGGAGATAAAAAGTTGGACACGGAGATAAAAAAGTTGCAAATGGAGATAAAAAAGTTGCAAATGGAGATAAATACTCGATTTCAATTTAGTATTTAATAATGTATCCATAATATGCCCCATGTTAAAAAAATGTTGTTGAATGATGCAATGGGATGACAGGAACCTGGTAAAGCTGTCATTATCTGTCAAAGCGTTATTTTCTGGGTGGTTAATGGGTTTCTCAGTGGTTAATGGGTCTCTTGTTTGCTTTTCTTTTCTTGTTTTCTTTCTTTTCTCTCTTTTCGCTGGTGGTGAATCGAGGATTGTGCATACGTGTTTGTGCGTCATTTCCTCATTAATTATTTTAAAACTGCTTATCTATTTCAATGTATTACTGCCTAACTATTTCAATGTTGTCTCAACTATCTTACTTCCCATTTGTCATTATGTAAAATTTGGACTCCTTTGAGGCTTTTCTCTTCTTTTTTTTTCTTTTTTTTCCTCGTTCTTGCTGACAGTTAACTTGAGGTGGTATATGTGGGTTTACTTTCTATTTTGTTTTCTGCCATACGTTTTTGTTTTTTTTTTTTTTTTCTTTTTTATTATATTTATTTTTTAATCTAGATATGCGGGGGTGTGGGATGGAAGCCCCCTGATGCCCTTGCGGTCGGGCTCGCCCTACATTGGTGGGGTGTATCTCGGCCGTGGGAATGTTTGTGGGATGAGCCCGGACCTTTTGGTGTACTCTCTCTTGAATGTGTTTTTTTCTTTTTTTGTCATCTACTATATTTATTTTCTGTGTTTATTTTTTTGTATATATTCCTATTTCTACGTGTCTAAGGGTGTGGGCTGAAAAACATCTGGTGTCCCCGTGGCTGGGTTCGCCCTATATTGGTGGGGTGTATTTTGGCCGAGGGGATGCTATTAGATGAGCCCAGACCTTTTGATAGCTTCTGCGTCTGATGTATTGTCTGCAATTTATGTGTTTTTAGAAATGTTATTCAGGTGTGATCTTGTACATACTATGTTGCTGTCAATAAACCTAATATTTATTTATTTATTTATTTTATTATTTCAACATAGAGTAAAAAGCGTTTCTTTTTATTTTCACTAGTGATCGAATTCGATATAGGGTATTTGATACAAGATATACTCACATAGACAGCGGTCATTGCAGGATAAGCAGAATACATGGGCAGAGTAATGTATTGAGGGTACAGGTAGAAATGCACTGATGCAGCTAAACAGGATGCGGCGCTAAGGTATAGGAAACACGATGATGCGTTGAAGAGGAACTCCTGGAAACATGTTCATATATTAATCATCAATCTTTAAACTGTTTTTAAAGAATTGTTTATTGTTATGTGCCTGATTATTACTTCCGATTGGTGGCACGTTCTCAATGGATCAAACAGCAAGGGTGAAATAAGGTCTCCCTGGCGTAGTCCAGTTTTAACATTAAAGGTATCAGATAAATTTCCATTAATCTTTACTGTATTTTTGAATTTGTATACACTAGCTTTTGTGATTTTCATACGCTTTCCTGAGAATTCTTAATGAAGATTATCGACGGTCGTGGTCAAAGGGCCACATTTACATTAAGCAAGCGGGCTCCCCAGGTTAGATCCAAATTCGGGACTAATTGTACTCTTAGACCGTTTAATATCTGAATTTATGTTTTTGTAGTTTATATGCTGCATATTATATTTTTTTAGCGCTATTAACCCTTCCTTTACTGAGATGTGTAACTATTACACATTGCGTCTGAAAACTCTAATATCTCTATAAATATAATAAATACTGGGTTCAGATTTTAGGTACTCCTCCGTAATACATTTAAACATTGAATGAAAAAAATATATATTAATAATAATTAGCACTTATCGGCCATATCAGAGACATTTTGTGAAAATCGGGAATAAATTCACCAATACAATCAAACGTGTACCAGTGTGTGACGTAGGTATATTCATTTTTAAAAAAACCTCTATGAGTGAGGTTTGAAAATGGCATCAACTGTGCATCAACGAGTTTGCATTAAATTTTGTGTGAAAAACGGATTTAAAGGTCCGCAGACCTTGGAAATGTTGGAGAAGTGTTTTTTGGTGGCACGAACGCTTCAGAAGTGGTCGTGAGTCGGTCGAGGATGACGAACCCAGTGGCAGTCGAAAACCGATGAAAACATCGATAAAATTAAAGAAATGTTGGCCGAAAACCGCAAATTGACCATCAGAGAGCTGGCAGAGGACTTGAACATCGCTTATGGATCCGCTCAAGACATTTTGGTTAGTGGTTTGGGCCTCAGACGTATCGCTGCAAAACTGGTGCCGAAAGACCTCAATTTCATGCAAAAAAACGACCGCGTTGAAATCGCGAAAGACATGATTTCCATGAGTTTTTGACCAAAAACAATACGACTACTATCCAGCAGCCTTTGAATTCACCTGATCTGGCTCCGTGCGACTTTTTCCCGTTCAACCGACTTAAAAAACCGCTTCGCGGAACGCGTTACAGCACCCGAGAGGATGTCACGAAAAAATCGAAGACGGCTCTAATCGACATACCGAAAATTGAGTACCAGTGGTGTTTCGAGAATTGGATCAAGCGCTGGGGTAAGTGTGCGTTGCAGCGATGGGGAGTACTTTGAAGGGGACCATATCGATTTTGATGAATACACTTGTATTTTCGATTTTATGAATAAAGTCCTAAAACTTTTTGATCAAGCTAGTATATCGATTTCTCTCAGACTGGCCTAGAATATTTGCAATTCATCAGTTCAAGCGCCCTTGAGGAGAGTCTAGTATTTAAACGGCGCTTTACATTTAAACGTTTCTTTTAATAATATTAATATTATATGAATGCGCCAATTTGATCAAGAATTTTCTATTACTTCTAATATCTAATGTAATTTTTCAAAATAATATTACAGAAATTTAAAAATTTGTACAATCTATCAATCTATCATCCTAGTTATAATAGTAAACACTTGGAAAGTAAATGGAAAACCTTCGTGCCCTGATTTACTAGACTCTTGTCTTCCATCTGGGGGTTTCGGGATCGATTCCCGATGGAATAAAAAAAGTAATAAAAGAAAGGGTCTCAGTCCCATTAAATTGTTTGTCTGGTAACAATACTCGTACAAGCTAGAGGAGTGTGAATATTGCTTATCTACGTACGGTAGTATTGCCAACGCGTATGACGACGAACTGTGAGTTAATCGCCTATAACACGAATTCCAGTAACACGAAGACTCAATTATTGAGGTCGAGAATAATATTAGCTCGGCTTTTTGCATTACACCGAAGATATGCGAGTTCTTAAAATACTAAGATATACTAATTTGATAGTTTTCGGAATGATGTACCGCAGTTTTTTCGTGATAGGCTTGTCCGACTTACAAATAAAGATTGTCTGATGAGGTTCTGACTCTTGGGCGAGCAGACGTAGCAGACGATGAGTAGGGTTGTGGTAAGGACGCAGGCGGCCACCGTAGTGAGGAAGCCGTGGAAGGCGGAACCCATCGCACCCGCCTGCGAGAGACCGTATTTCACTAGCATACTTTGGCAAAAACTACCAAGAACCTGAAAACAGAAAGTGGAACCATTTTAATAAAGTACAAAGGGAAGTCGTTGATTATGACCAACTATTTCTTGAAAATGTCCTACGAGCTTCGCATATTATTAGATAGGACCCTATCGTTGAACATACTTTGGCTGCAAGTTTAATTTTGATGGCTTTTTAATTTGGTTAATGTGAATCAACAGTACTGTGGACGCTTCACTATCAGTTTGACAGTAATTTGGACGCTTCACTATCAGTTTAACGGTAATGTGGACGCTTCACTATCAGTTTAACAGTAATGTGGACGATTCACTATCAGTTTAACAGTAATGTGGACGCTTCACTATCAGTTTAACAGTAATATGGAAGCTTCACTATCAGTTATTATGTTAATGAGTTGATTGAATCAAACTCAGTACCTCTGTCAAATGAATATTTAATTGAGCAATAAGAGTTAAATGAAATACACAATGAAAGTGAGGAAGAAGAAGCTGATAAAATCGTCAAGACTTTGACAATAAAAAATCTGAATGAAGCCTTCATACATCTTGACAAATTTGTGACTATCATGGAAGAATGTGATACCAATG
This sequence comes from Odontocerum albicorne, assembly GCA_949825065.1. NCBI lineage: Eukaryota > Metazoa > Arthropoda > Insecta > Trichoptera > Odontoceridae > Odontocerum > Odontocerum albicorne. The sequence goes on along the minus strand of OX463840.1, from coordinate 51,139,362 downwards.
GAGAACGTATATCTGAAGTACGTAGGGCGATTGAGAAAGACACAGCGTGTTATAGAACTCTTTATCAAGAAAAGAAAAATAAGGGTAGTATTTATGTATATTGATAAATAGATATTTTTAATATATTATTGATAAATAAATATTTTAAAATACAATTTTTTATATCTTTTTACACCCCTCTACTTACAAACATTCGCACACATTTTCAGGAACCAATTATGTGCCAAAGTCGAGGGCCGCCTGTATTTAAATTAACTGTTTTAAGTGCAGTGTAGCATTTATGTTTTTTTCCTTAAAAATTTTAGAGAGAAGAATAAATCCCATCTGAAAAATCTAAATTTTGATAAGACCTCCAAAAGTAATTGTCTTCGAGTGCTTCTTAACGCAGCACATGTCACCCACACCTCTAATAATTAAGCAACCGGGGTCTTCAAACATTGTTTGAGATTTTTTAAAATAAATGTATGATGTATTCATTTATTATCTCATGCATTCATTAATTTCGTTGTTTTATAAATCTGTAAAATGATGTATTCATTAATTTCATTGTTTTATAAATCTATAATATGGTGTATTCATTAATTTCATTGTTTTATAAATCTATAATATGGTGTATGTATTAATTTCATTGTTTTATAAATCTGTAAAATGATGTTTTCATTAATTTCATTGTTTTATAAATCTGTAATATGATGTATTCATTAATTTCATTGTTTTATAAATCTGTAATATGATGTATTCATTAATTTCATTGTTTTATAAATCTGTAATATGGTGTATTCATTAATTTCATTGTTTTATAAATCTGTAATATGATGTATTCATTAATTTCATTGTTTTATAAATCTGTAATATGATGTATTCATTAATTTCATTGTTTCATAAATCTTAATCCTGTTCGGATTTATAGATGTATTTATGAAGTCTTGTTTAGAATATTGACGCACTGAAGTCGCGCTATTTTTAATGTTCTGAGGTCAAGAAACTGGGGCGAAGAGGATAATTCAAATGATCTCTGGAACTATTGTAAATATACGCAGACTAAACATGGAATTTATTTATTTAACACTTTTATTGCAAATACAATCTGGCGGGCTTATTGCCAGGCGACAATCTCTTCCAATCAACCAGACAAAAGTAAATGAAGCAAGTTACGTGGTCGCATAAATCATTCAAATGACTATCCATCCCCACGAAATCCATAAATATATACGTGAGCACATGCCCACGAACCCCACAAAGACGGACAGTCACCCGAACATTATTTTCCATATAAAGTGAGATATCATCAATCAAAAGGAAAGGAAGGGATGGTGGAGAGGAAAGGAAAAGAAAAATCAGGAATGAAACACGTTATTTTACTGACTAGAAATTAAGAGGTTTTTCAGTCGCTTCTTAAAGCATGCCAAGGACGGAGCGAGTCTTATATTGGTTTGTAACTGATTCCAGAGTCTCACTGCATGGACAGTAAAGGACGACGAATTTACACTTATATATTAATAAAGATTTTACAAATTTTCACTTAAAAAAAACGAAATATTACTATTTTTTTACGAGCGAGTAAAAGGAGAAGGGAAAGATATCAAAACACCACTATTTAAATAGAACAAAATAACTTATTTTCAGACTGCCATTTTTACAATATTTATAAAATTCGACTGATCGAATTTGGATGCAACTTCCGGTCCGAAGGTAGATAGTAATACGAGGGGAGATCAATAAATTCGCGGAATAAAGGATGAAAAAAATCCATTTCAATATATTCACCATTAACTCTAATACATTTTTCAGATCTTTCAATAAGCAATCGATTATCTCCCTTGCTTAACCCTTCCTTCCCTGTGATGTGTAACTAGTACACATTGCTTCTAAAAACTTTAATATCTCTATAAATATAATAAATACTGGGTTCAGATTTTAGGTATTCCTCCGTAATACATTTACGCATTGGATGAAAAAATAATATTAATAATAATTAGCACTTATCGGCCATATCAGAGACATTTTGTGAAAATCGAGAATAAATTCACCAATACAATCAAACGTGTACCAGTGTGTGACGTAGGTATATTCATTCTAAAAATCCACTATGGGCGAGAAAGCGACGCTATTCACGTCTCACTCTCACTCTACTTAAGTATATGTGAACGCAAGAAATATAATCTCAGTTCGTTCGCTTCTCGCTTCCGTAGCTCGCGGGCTTTCGTTTGAGGTGGTCGCTTTGCCCGTTTGTGAACGTCGGCCGATGTTTTTTTTCATATTTTTTAGCAATTAAATTTCAATTATTATCACTTTTGATTTTAAATTTAATTAATTTAAGCGATTGGCTATCAATATTCTTATTTTTCTGATTTTAAATTGCTCATTTGTACATGTGTATTGAATACACAGCACCGGAACGGGGGATTTTTTTAGCACAGGAAGGGAAAGGTTAAAAAGACTATGCCACTTGTAAATCATCGATTTTCCAGGGCAATAGTAAAATAAACCGTAAACCGCTAAAATCTCTTTCAAAAAATTATTTGAGTTGGTTTCCTTTGTTTTGTGAGAAATTTGATGACAGCGCGATACTCAATTTTATTTTCATACTTGGGATGCTATTAACGTTTGACATACTCTACCGATGATATCTTAAACAATATTGTCAAAATTATACTAAAACTTGGTGAATATACTAATAATATTTAGTCATATTATCGGAACATGCGCATGCACACTACCGCCCCCTCCCTTAACCCCTTCATTCGTACGTGGTAATAAGTAAAAAAAAATATTTTGTTTTACACATGAAAATATTTAATTTGAATATCTACATATTATATTTTTATTCACTCTTTTTAATATTAATAAGTGAAAAACACGAAGACCTGCAAAATAGTCTGGAAAGATGGAGAAGAATCTTGGAAGACAATGGATTGAGACTGAGCAGAAAGAAAACAGAGTATCTGTACCTACCATTCGAGAACACAAATGCTGTCACTCCCGTAATGCAAATGGATGGAGAAACATTACCAAATTGTGATTCCTTTAAGTATCTTGGGTCACTCATCCATAGCGATGGAGGATGTGCAGCAGATGTAACACATAGAATTAGTGTGGGATGGATGAAGTTTAGATCAATGACAGGAGTTCTATGTGATCCGAAAATGCCAGTAAAGTTAAAAGGAAAAGTATACCAAACAATTGTCAGACCCGCACTCCTCTATGGCTCCGAATGCTGGACGATGTATACCTCTTACTCTAGGCAACTAGAAACTGCTGAAATGCGCATGCTAAGATGGTCAGCAGGTGTGTCCCTAAGAGACAAAATAAGAAGCTCACACATTCGTGGAAGCCTGGGTGTTACAGACATCAACAGCAAGATGGAGGAGAGGCGATTGAGATGGTATGGGCACGTTGGACGCAGAGCACCCGATCACATTGTGAACCAGGCAATCTCCATGGATCTTCCTCGAATAACAACCAGAGGAAGACCAAGGAATTCATGGGTGGTGCAAAGAGATAACCTGATGCAGAGGCACGGCCTGGGGGACGTAGTCCGGGACAGAAGAGCATACAACCTGAGGATGAGGAGAGCTGACCCCAACAGTCTTCGCAGACAATGAATTGGGATGGAGCCAGGGAGAGGATATTTTTATTCACTCTTTTTACTTCATTTTAGTTACTATATTTCATATTCCTCTATACCTGTTGAATCTGTTCATATTAATTTGACCGTTCATTTAGCGCGCAAAACAAATACAGACGTCCGATATTACTGAGTACACTGATAAAAAAAGGGCAATATTGTTATGGAATCAATTCAGAGCGCATAAAACAGAATCAACCAAGGAGATTCTAGAAGAAATAAACTGCATTAGCTGACATTCCTGGATGCCTTGCAACTCAATTACAGCCTCTACTATAGATGTAAAGATTATTAAACCATTTAAAGCTTTTATACGGCAGGAGTGGAACAACAAATGGATGGCAAAATCAAAGGATTATTTTATAACAACAGGACTAATGAAACGGCCGACCATTTCAGAAGTGTTTACATGGGTGAAAAATTCATGGGAAGCTGTAAAAGAAGAGACAATCATAAATTATTTTAAGAAATGTGGTATACACTTAAGAAGCACATTGAATAGTATCGAAGATGACTTAATTTTTGAAGAGTGACAATATAGTATGAAAAGTGACAGTAACAAGACGAGTGAAGATGAACTTAACGAGTGAAGACGAACAGTAACAAGACGAGTGAAGACGAACTGCTGTTGATACAAGTTTTGGTAATAATAATTTAAAATGAAGAGTTTGTTTCTTATCTGATGTCACTTGTAACTCTTTCGCCATCTGATAAAATACTATTTATTTCATTACTCATCCATATATCATATTTTTCTTTCACACTTTCTATCACCATGACTTGGGATAAACTACGAATATTAAAACTTTTATATTACAACTGAGAAGGGAACTTGACCTACCGCTTCGAGTATCTTAGTGAGTCCATGCCTGGTCTTCAGGTAGCCAAGGTCCAAGCAAGCGCAACAGACGCAGCAACAGCACTTCAATCCCCGTGGAGGAGAACCCACTCTGATTACGTGACCTCTTCCAGCCATCTTCAACTTCTTCTCACTGAGTTATAAATGTCCTTTACGCACTCCAATTTTCACAGAAAAACAGGCTCTATTTGTATTGTTATATCACACTTTCATTGTATACGGTAAAACCTGGGGGATTATTGCTATATAGTAATCTCTTCTATCCAACCATTTTTTTTTGGTTAAAACTAGACTGGAACTCTTCTTAATTAAATTCGGGTATCAACAAAAATCTTATAAACTAGGCCACGGGGTCGTCATTCTGTCAAGTGCAACGAACTTGTAGTATTTTGGACAAAGAAACAGGAAGTAGCGCCAATATTTTATGTTTTTTTTTAACTATTTTACTTACGAAAAGAGTAACGAAGAAAACAAAGAAAATAATTTTAAATTAAAATTGTATTATGAATAGGCAAAAACCCGTACGATGGTTGTCAGCAAAGAAAGAATACGAGAATTGAATTTTGCATACAAGAGAGCGAGAGAGGAATACTTGGATTCTCTCCGAAAGTAATTCGAAATTTGAATCTCGGTGGGTCCGTGATACTGAATGAATTTTAAATACCTAGCTTACAATTTTTGAACCGGTGTAAAAGGGGACGATGTATAAATGATATATATAAACAAATTTTACATTTATGAATATATATTTTCAAATTTAAATTGTCCTTTTTTTCCAAATTTAAAAATGAGCACCTAAAGTAAAACAAAATGGTAAAGGTTATACGTCATTCGAAAGAAAATGTTTTGAGTGAAAACAACAAAAATCAACGTTCGACAATTGAGCTGTCGAAAATGCTCACTTTCGTCTACTTGACATTCCATTTTGAAGGCTTGTAATCAAATAAAATAATACATGTAACGTAAAAGTAACCACAATATCTAGTAGAGCAGAAATTTTTTTTTCGAATGACGTATAACCTTTACCATTTTGTTTTACTTTTGGTGTTCAATTTAAAATTGGAAAAAAAACGGACACAATTTATATTAACACCTAATAGTTGATTTTGTAAAAGGCACATGTCATGTCAAAGCATTTAAAATCAATACTATGTATTACATTCGAGATGAACACTGTCACTATAATTGTCACTTTAGAATCTTCTTTGTTTTAATATTGTCGAATTCCTTTAAACATTTGACTATGTTTGCCATAATTCTAACTTGCAATATAAAACAGAGTGTCACCGGGATGAAGCCCAGGAGGAAACGAGTAATTAACATTCAACATATTTGAATGTTTGGATAGAACTAAGTCCTGACGAGATCATCCGGAGTCTGCAGCTGATCTGTCCCTAACACAGTGTGACCATGCGTTTCTAAGTATTGCATGGTACTACACTATCGCTGCATATTGGCTCCGCAGGCTAAACTTGGTGAAAGGGTATAGATGCTGATCACATCTGCTTCTGTGTTTTCTTTTACATCTCTCTTATAATCCTTCCAACTTCTTATCTACATACATAACATATATATTATACATATATCCTAAAACACTCCTGCTCCCACGTAAAACCCATAAGCGCACATTTCACTTGGGACTTAGTATTATTCCCCTAAAATATTTATTTATTTAACACTTTTATTGCAAATACAATCTGGCGGGCTTATTGCCAGGCGGCAATCTCTTCCAACCAACGGGACAGCAGTTAATTAAGCAAGTTACGTGATCGCATCAATCATTCAAATAACTATCCATCCCCACGAAATCCATAAACATATACGTGAGCATATGCCCACGAACCCCACAAAGATGGACAATCACTCGAAAATTATTTTTCATATAAAGAGAGATATCATCAGTCAAAAGGAAAGGAAGGGATGGGTGGAGAGGAAAGGAAAAGAAAAATCAGGAATGAAACACGTTATTTAACTGACTATAAATTAAGAGTTTAAAATACTGTGTTTTGGCAGCAGGGCTCATAATATATACAACATGCATACAATTTCTATAACATCTACTGCACTGCGGAAGACAATGAGAAACCACCGCACAATGTTTCCCAAGAAAACCACATGAATATGCACAATTTATAGATCACTTTCCTAAGCATTGAAATCACGGTGAAGAAGTATACTTTACAGCCTGGTGGGCTTATTGCGATGTGGTAATAACTTCTAACCTACCAAAAATATCTTTAAAAAGTTTTAAATGGACCGTAATGAAATAATTTAAAATAAATCTGGGTTCAAACCCGCAAGCCCCAGACTGTCTACCAATTGTCAATTTTGTCACACGCTTCCCTTAGATAGCAATAGAGTTAACCTTTATCATGGCATTGTAACACATGTGTTACACTAATTTAGTTTTTTTTTTTAATTTTCCAGAAACTAGAACGTAATTTCAAATATGGGAACACATTCAAATACTATACATGCACTTTTGTGTGCAGTGGTATCATCTGGTGATAAATATTGACAACGCTACAAGTTTTTAAACGACATTGGGTCAACATGTCTGGACAGCGAGGGTGCGTTTTGAAAATTGGGGTAAATAATCTAAATATCTTATTAATCACCACATGTAGAGAATATTGTATTCAAACCATTTTATTTGTTGATTATTCAGCTATGTAAATGTTGTTCTTGTTTTAGATTAAAGAATCATTTTATAGCCCTTTTTTTGTTTTATAAAAATTGATATTTTGGAAATGTAACGTGTGTGTTACATATAAAAAAACTATTAAGAAAAGTTGTGTTTTTTTTTGTTCCTCAATTTTCCTTCATAACTTACCATATAACAAGGAATCACAAAAAAACGTTAATATTTTGATATATTGAACTTTGCCAAGATAAGGGTTAACAACCCTCTCATTTGCATTAATTAGATTTTTCCAAAATGTAATCCGAATGATCGGACATTTTGGCATGTGTTTAGTCCTTTATAGCCCCACAAGCATATTCAATGCTAGTTTCGTTCAACAAACCCAATATCCACATGTTCTATTGCATAAATTCACCCCTTATCGGAGTCTATTCAGAAATTTATTCAAAATTACAATAATTTAAAATGATAAAATACATAAATTAGAAATATGTTAAGAAAGCATGGACACCTCTTAAATCTGAAAGAAAGCGCTATAACGAGCGCGGGCGGTGCGTTGTACTGAAGGGTATAAATAGACGAGACGGGGGGCCACGCGTGTCTCACCATACACCGAATATAAAATATATACCACGTGTTTATACAAAAACACGTTTAAATTTTTATGCTTGACTTCTAACCCGAGAATTTTGAATTCGATTCCCTATGAAATACTAAAAATTGCTCTCGGGTTAGCTAACATCTCTCTAGTTAGATGAAAATGCTCCCGGTTTAGCAACCATCCCTCTGGTTAGATGAAAATGCTCCCGGTTTAGCTAACATCCCTCTAGTTAGATGGGAATGCTCCCGGTTTAGCAACCATCCCTCTGGTTAGATGAAAATGCTCCCGGTTTAGCTAACATCCCTCTAGTTAGATGGAAATGCTCCCGGTTTAGCAACCATCCCTCTGGTTAGATGATAATGCTCCCGGTTTAGCTAACATCCCTCTAGTTAGATGAAAATGCTCCCGGTTTAGCAACCATCACTCTGGTTAGATGAAAATGCTCCCGGTTTAGCTAACATCCCTCTGGTTAGATGAAAATGCTCCCGGTTTAGCTAACATCCCTCTGGTTAGATGGAAATGCTCCCGGTTTAGCAACCATCCCTCTGGTTAGATGAAAATGCTCCCGGTTTAGCTGACATCCCTCTGGTTAGATGAAAATGCTCCCGGTTTAGCTAACATCCCTCTGGTTAGATGAAAATGCTCCCGGTTTAGCAACCATCCCTCTGGTTAGATGAAAATGCTCCCGGTTTAGCTAACATCCCTCTGGTTAGATGAAAATGCTCCCGGTTTAGCTAACATCCCTCTGGTTAGATGAAAATGCTCCCGGTTTAGCTAACATCCCTCTGGTTAGATGAAAATGCTCCCGGTTTAGCTAACATCCCTCTGGTTAGATGAAAAAATATTACTGCATGGCAATACGTTAATCGGATTTAACATATAAGGTTTATTTAACAGTATTTTGATTGATTTTAAGAGATTGCCATATAGCAATAAACCCACCTAGTTTATTTGTTTTAAATAAATAAATATATGTTTATTGATAGCAACATAGTGTGTACATAATATATTTAAATATACTTCAAGAACACATAAATTGCAGATAATATTATACATTAAAGACAAAAGCGATCAAAATGTCTGGTTGTTGCACTTTAATTTATCAGTTTTTTACCTTGTTACCTATCGCTACCCTTCTTTCAGTGTCTTTTTCAGCTCGCCCATCTCTCGTCAACATACTGCCCAGATAACAGAACTCACCAAACTTTTCCAGTTTCTCTGAACTAACCCATACATCGCGTATACTTTTTACCACACTTCTTTATATACTATAGTATAACAATGGCTTTTGATTTCGCGACATTTATTTTCAAGCTTTTTCTATGTATCAGCTCACTTGTCATATTTCCTAAATCGTTTTCATTTCAGCAAGTATTTTGATTGGTTTTAAGAGATTGCCATATAGCAATAAACCCACCTAGTTTAATTGTTTTTAATAAATAAATATATGTTTATTGATAGCAACATAGTATGTACATAATATACTTCAAGAACACATAAATTGCAGATAATACATTAAAGACAAAAGCGATCAAAAGGTCTGGGTTTATCTAATAATATCCCCCCAGCCAAGATACACCCCACCAATATAGGGCGAGGCCAGCCACGGGGACACCACATGTTTTTCACCCCACATTCTTTCACATGTATGTCCACATGTACGTGTATGTACACATGCCCCCACCCTTGCACATGTTTTAACATTTCATTGTAAAATAATCTGTCGGGCTTATGTTTAGGCGGCAATCTCTTCCAACCAACCAACCAACAAAAGTAAATAAAATAAGTTATAATCTGGCAAAAATATATTGTAAAAATAAAAGTGAGATATAATTAATTAAAGTAAAAAAGAAGGGATTGTGGAGAGGAATAAAAATCAGGAATGAAACGTGTTATTATACATTACTGACTTGAAATTAAGAGTTTTTCAGTCGCTTTTTAAAATAGACCGATTGACTATGTGCAATACTAACTAATGCGAAATCTGAGTTTGGCTGTTTTCTAACATAGGAATAACTCATTTTCGCCAAGAATGAGATTAACTGTTTCGCGATTAACACGATGATGTTATTCATGAAATATAAATAGTCGGCGAGCCATGACTAGACTAACAGGAAATGCTTGTGCATAGGACACAAAACTATTTTGTCTTGGTTGTAATCTAATATCAATGAGTTAACAGTTAGATATATCTGTACTCAGCACTGTTTCTCAACTGAGTCAAAAAGTAAATCTAATAATATCAATGATTTAATAGTTAGATACTCGTATATCTGTACTCGGCAGTGTTTCTCAACTGAGTCAAAAAGTAAATCTAATATCAATGATTTAATAGTTAGATATATCTGTACTCGGCAGTGTTTCTCAACTGAGTCAAAAAGTAAATCTAATAATATCAATGATTTAATAGTTAGATACTCGTATATCTGTACTCGGCAGTGTTTCTCAACTGAGTCAAAAAGTAAATCTAATATCAATGATTTAATAGTTAGATATATCTGTACTCGGCAGTGTTTCTCAACTGAGTCAAAAAGTAAATCTAATAATATCAATGATTTAATAGTTAGATACTCGTATATCTGTACTCGGCAGTGTTTCTCAACTGAGTCAAAAAGTAAATCTAATATCAATGATTTAACAAATAGACATATCTGTACCCAGCAGTGTTTCTCAACTGAGTCAAAAACGAAATCTAATATCAATGATTTAACAAATATACACATCTTTACTCATCAGTGTTTCTCAACTTAGTCAAAAACTAAATATATCAATGATTACAGTTAGATATATATGTACTCAGCAGTGTTTCTCAACTGAGTCAAAAAGTAAATCTAATATCAATGATTTAATAGTTAGATATATCTGTACTCGGCAGTGTTTCTCAACTGAGTTAAAAAGTAATATAATATCAATGATTTAACAAATAGACATATCTGTACCCAGCAGCGTTTCTCAACTGAGTCAAAAACGAAATCTAATATCAATGATTTAACAAATATATATATCTGTACTCATCAGTGTTTCTCAACTGAGTCAAAAACTAAATGTATCAATGATTACAGTTAGATACTCAGCAATGTTTCTCAACTGAGTCAAAAAGTAAATCTAATATCAATGATTTAATTGTAAGGTATATCTGTACTCAGCAGTGTTTCTCAGCTGAGTCTAAAAGTTAATCTAATATCAATGATTTGACAGTTAAATATATCTGTACGCAGCAGTGTTTCTCAACCGAGTAAAAAAGTAAATCTAATATCAATGATTTAACAGCTAGATACATCGGTACTTAGTAGTGTTTCTCAACTGAGTCAAAAACTAAATGTAATATCAATGATTGTAAAAATAAATACATCTGTACTCAGCAGAGTTTCTCAACTGAGTCTAAAAGTAAATCTAATATCAATGATTTAACAGTTAGATATATCTGTGTTCGGCAGTGTTTCTCAACTGAGTCAAAAACTAAATGCAATATCAATGATTGTAAAAATAAATACATCTGTACTCAGCAGAGTTTCTCAACTGAGTCTAAAAGTAAATCTAATATCAATGATTTAACAGTTAGATATATCTGTGTTCGGCAGTGTTTCTCAACTGAGTCAAAAACTAAATGCAATATCAATGATTGTAAAAATAAATACATCTGTACTCAGCAGAGTTTCTCAACTGAGTCTAAAAGTAAATCTAATATCAATGATTTAACAGTTAGATATATCTGTGTTCGGCAGTGTTTCTCAACTGAGTCAAAAACTAAATGCAATATCAATGATTGTAAAAATAAATACATCTGTACTCAGCAGAGTTTCTCAACTGAGTCTAAAAGTAAATCTAATATCAATGATTTAACAGTTAGATATATCTGTGTTCGGCAGTGTTTCTCAACTGAGTCAAAAACTAAATGCAATATCAATGATTGTAAAAATAAATACATCTGTACTCAGCAGAGTTTCTCAACTGAGTCTAAAAGTAAATCTAATATCAATGATTTAACAGTTAGATATATCTGTGTTCGGCAGTGTTTCTCAACTGAGTCAAAAACTAAATGCAATATCAATGATTGTAAAAATAAATACATCTGTACTCAGCAGAGTTTCTCAACTGAGTCTAAAAGTAAATCTAATATCAATGATTTAACAGTTAGATATATCTGTGTTCGGCAGTGTTTCTCAACTGAGTCAAAAACTAAATGCAATATCAATGATTGTAAAAATAAATACATCTGTACTCAGCAGAGTTTCTCAACTGAGTCTAAAAGTAAATCTAATATCAATGATTTAACAGTTAGATATATCTGTGTTCGGCAGTGTTTCTCAACTGAGTCAAAAACTAAATGCAATATCAATGATTGTAAAAATAAATACATCTGTACTCAGCAGAGTTTCTCAACTGAGTCTAAAAGTAAATCTAATATCAATGATTTAACAGTTAGATATATCTGTGTTCGGCAGTGTTTCTCAACTGAGTCAAAAACTAAATGCAATATCAATGATTGTAAAAATAAATACATCTGTACTCAGCAGAGTTTCTCAACTGAGTCTAAAAGTAAATCTAATATCAATGATTTAACAGTTAGATATATCTGTGTTCGGCAGTGTTTCTCAACTGAGTCAAAAACTAAATGCAATATCAATGATTGTAAAAATAAATACATCTGTACTCAGCAGAGTTTCTCAACTGAGTCTAAAAGTAAATCTAATATCAATGATTTAACAGTTAGATATATCTGTGTTCGGCAGTGTTTCTCAACTGAGTCAAAAACTAAATGCAATATCAATGATTGTAAAAATAAATACATCTGTACTCAGCAGAGTTTCTCAACTGAGTCTAAAAGTAAATCTAATATCAATGATTTAACAGTTAGATATATCTGTGTTCGGCAGTGTTTCTCAACTGAGTCAAAAACTAAATGCAATATCAATGATTGTAAAAATAAATACATCTGTACTCAGCAGAGTTTCTCAACTGAGTCTAAAAGTAAATCTAATATCAATGATTTAACAGTTAGATATATCTGTGTTCGGCAGTGTTTCTCAACTGAGTCAAAAACTAAATGCAATATCAATGATTGTAAAAATAAATACATCTGTACTCAGCAGAGTTTCTCAACTGAGTCTAAAAGTAAATCTAATATCAATGATTTAACAGTTAGATATATCTGTGTTCGGCAGTGTTTCTCAACTGAGTCAAAAACTAAATTACCTGTTTTTACTTGTTTGTACTGTTTTTCATAAATTGTGTAGTCATACAATTACTTGTAAATAAATAATTACCATCACTCCATGTCTTTGCGGAGTAGGCAAAGAAAATAGATCTCCTAACTTTTCTATTCAGGCACACAACTTTCACATCCACCACATTAGTCATATATCGTATTCATCTCGTTATATTATGCACACTTCTCACTTGAACTTCTTTTAAAAATTTGTCAATTTGATTCAGCCACATTTTCCTTGGTTTATCTATATCTTTCACGCATGCATTCCACTTCTTATTTATATACTCGCTTAGTCATTCATTCTCTCATGTCCGAACCGTTTAAAAGCTCCTTTCTTCAACTTATTGAAAACATTCATTTTGTCGATACATTTATTCCAGAAGCTTTATTTCATATATTGACATTCCACAATGTTTTCTTAGTGCACGCATCTCGACAGCATTAATCTTACTTTTATCCTTCTTCTACCGAATCCAAGTTTCACTTCCATCAAGGTGGCCACCAAGACACTATTATGTTATGTATAGTCATTTTTGTTACTTTTTATATAGAGCGGTTGTTGTATTTTAATTTATCAGTTTTTTTTACCTTGTTTCCTATCGCTACCTTTCTTTCAGTGTCCTTTCCAGCTCACCCATCACACGTCAACATATTGCCCGGATAACAGAACTCATTAAACTTCTCCAGTTTCTCTGAACTAACCCATACATCGCGTACACATTTTACCACACTTCTTTATATAACCATGGCTTTTGATTTCGCGACATTTATTTTCAAGCTTTTTCTATGTATCAGCTCACTGTGCTGGACGCTCAGCATCCAGTGAAAAATGTATGTTTTAAATTAAAATTATGCAAAATCTGCTAGGTTATTTTTTGTAATTAGCTATAAAATTATTTTATTATTTAAGTCCTGGTCACTTACTATCCATCATAGGGTGGCAAGTGTTAATATAAGCCTCAATTCTAATAAATAGCAAGTTATTTAGGTAAATACATTACATAAGGTTGTATTGGGGCAAATTTGTGAGCTGTCACAGGACTCATCCTAGAATTTCCGAACTATAACTACGAGTATGTCATCAGCATACAGAAATCCACATACATTTACTTAATTCATTCTTACACCTCTTCAATCACCCTTTAAATAAGACTTTGTCACTAACTTTCGATTCAGTTATTATCTTCACTTTCTCAATCAAGATCTTTGCGTACAGTTTACCTACCACCAGTTCTTTTTTTTGTGGTGGGGTGCAGTGGAGTGGTACAACACGTAGAACAAATGATAATTCTATCGTGATTTTGTACACATATTCGAAAACTTGGACGTCAATGGCAGTTTTTCGAGTGAAAATTATGAAATTTCTGTCGAAATTCAAGCAAAATATTGAAATATCGAAAAGTTAGAGGTTTGAGACGAAAAACACGGAAACACGTAATAATTGTGTCGTGGTTTTGAACATGTATTCGAAAACTTGGACGTCAATGGCAGTTTTTCACGTGAAAAGTATGAAATTTCTGTCGAAATTCAAGCAAAATATTGAAATTTCAAAAATTTGAGATTTGAGACGACAAACACGGAAACACGTAGAACAAATAATAATTGTGTCGTGATTTTTTACACATATTCGAAAACTTGGACGTCAATGGCAGTTTTTCGGGTGAAAAGTATAAAATCTTCGTCTATTACATGTAAATATTGACGCAAAATATTGAAATTTCGAAAGATTAGAGGTTTGAGATGAAAAACACGGAAACACGTAGAACAAATAATAATTGTGTAGTGATTTTGTACATATATTCGAAAACTTAGACGTCAATGGCAGTTTTTCGAGTGAAAAGTATGAAATTTCCGTCGAAATTCAAGCAAAATATTGAAATTTCAAAAATTTGAGATTTGAGACGACAAACACGGAAACACGTAGAACAAATAATAATTGTGTCGTGATTTTTTAAACATGTTCGAAAACTTGGACGTCAATGGCAGTTTTTCGGGTGAAAAGTATAAAATCTTCGTCTATTACATGTAAATATTGACGCAAAATATTGAAATTTCGAAAAATTTGAGTTTAGAGATGAAAAACACGGAAACACGTAGAACAAATAATAATTGTGTAGTGATTTTGTACATATATTCAAAAACTTAGACGTCAATGGCAGTTTTTCGAGTGAAAAGTATGAATATTATATCGAAATTGAAGCAAAATATTGAAATTTCGAAAAATTTGAGGTTTGAGACGAAAAACAAGGAAACACATAGAACAAATCATAATTGTGTCGTGATTTAGTACATGTATTCGAAAACTTGGACGTCAATGGCAGTTTTTCGAGTAAAAAGTATGAAATTTTGGTCGAAATTCAAGCAAAATATTAAAATTTCGAAAAATTTGTGGTTTGAGATGAAAAACACGGTAACACGTAGAACAAATCATTATTGTGTCGTGATTTTGTACATATATTCGTAAACTTGGACGTCAATGTCAGTTTTTCGAGTGCAAAATATGAAATTTCCGTCGTATTTCAATCAAAATATTGAAGTTTCGAAAAATTAGAGGTTTGAGACGAAAAACACGGAAACACGTAGAACAAATAATAATTGTGTCGTGATTTTGTACATATATTCGTAAACTTGGACGTCAATGGCAGGGAGTTTTTCGAGTGTAAAGTATGAAATCTTCGTCTATTACATGTAAATATTGACGGAAAATATTGAAATTTCGAAAAATTAGTGGTTCGAGATGATAAACACAAAAACACGTAGAACAAATAATAATTGTGCCGTGATTTTGTACATATATTCGTAAACTTGGACGTCGATGTCAGTTTTTCGAGTGAAAAGTATAAAATTTATATCATAATTCAAACAAAATATTGAAGTTTCGAAAAATTAGAGGTTTGAGACAAAAAACACGGAAATATGTAGAACAAATAATAATCGTGTCTTGGTTTTGTACGTACATTTGAAAACTTGGACGTCAATGACAGTTTTTCGAGTGAAAAGTATGAAATTTCGCTCGAAATTCAAGCAAAATATTGAAATTTCGAAAAATAAGAGGTTTAAGACGAAAAACACGTAAACACGTAGAATAAATAATGAAAAGTATGAAATTTATATCGAAATTCAAGCAAAATATTGATTTTCTAAAAATTTGAGGTTTGAGAAGAAAAACACGGAAACACGTAGAACAAATAATAATTGTTTTGTAATTTTGTACATATATTCGAAAACTTGGACGTCAATGATAGTTTGTCGAGTGAAAAGTATGAAATCTTCGTCTATTACTTGTAAATATTGACGCGAAATATTCAAATTTCGAAAAATTTGAGGTTTTGATGAAAAACACGCAAACACGTAGAACAAATAATAATGGTGTCGTGATTTTGTACATATATTCGAAAGTTTGGACGTCAATGGCAGTTTTTCGAGTGAAAAGTATGAAATTTATATCGAAATTCAAGCAAAATATTGAAATTTCGAAAAATTAGAGATTTGAGACGAAAAACATGGAAACACGTAGAACAAATAATGATTATGTCGTAATTTTGTACATATATTCGAAAACTTGGACGTCAATGGCAGTTTTTCCAGTGAAAAGTAAGAAACGAAAAACTGCCTGCCATTAACGTCCAAGTTTACGAATATATGTACAAAATCACGACACAATTATTATTTGTTCTACGTGTTTCCGTGTTTTTCGTCTCAAACCTCTAATTTTTCGAAACTTCAATATTTTGATTGAAATACGACGGAAATTTCATATTTTGCACTCGAAAAACTGACATTGACGTCCAAGTTTACGAATATATGTACAAAATCACGACACAATAATGATTTGTTCTACGTGTTACCGTGTTTTTCATCTCAAACCTCAAATTTTTCGAAATTTTAATATTTTGCTTGAATTTCGACCAAAATTTCATACTTTTTACTCGAAAAACTGCCATTGACGTCCAAGTTTTCGAATACATGTACTAAATCACGACACAATTATGATTTGTTCTATGTGTTTCCGTGTTTTTCGTCTCAAACCTCAAATTTTTCGAAATTTCAATATTTTGCTTGAATTTCGATATAAATTTCGTACTTTTCACTCGAAAAACTGCCATTGACGTCCAAGTTTTCGAATATATGTACAAAATTACGACACAATTATTATTTGTTCTACGTGTTTCCGTGTTTTTCCTCTCAAATCTCTAATTTTTCGAAATTTCAATATTTTGCTTGAATCTCGATATAAATTTCATACTTTTCACTCGAAAAACTGCCATTGACGTCCAAACATTCGAATATATGTACAAAATCATGACACCATTATTATTTGTTCTACGTGTTTGCGTGTTTTTCATCAAAACCTCAAATTTTTCGAAATTTCAATATTTTGCTTGAATTTCGACAGAAATTTCGTACTTTTCACGTGAAAAACTACCATTGACGTCCAAGTTTTCGAAAACATGTTCAAAATCACGACACAATTATTATTTGTTCTACGTGTTTCCGTGTTTGTCGTCTCAAATCTTAAATTTTTCGAAATTTCAATATTTTGCTTCAATTTCGATATAATATTCATACTTTTCACTCGAAAAACTGCCATTGACGTCTAAGTTTTCGAATATATGTACAAAATCACTACACAATTATTATTTGTTCTACGTGTTTCCGTGTTTTTCATCTCAAACCTCTAATTTTTCGAAATTTCAATATTTTACGTCAATATTTACATGTAATAGACGAAGATTTTATACTTTTCACCCGAAAAACTGCCATTGACGTCCAAGTTTTCGAATACATGTTCAAAATCACGACACAATTATTATTTGTTATACGTGTTTCCGTGTTTTTCGTCTCAAACCTCTAACTTTTCGAAATTTCAATATTTTGCTTGAATTTCGACGGAAATTTCATACTTTTCAATCGAAAAACTGCCATTGACGTCCAAGTTTTCGGATACATGTACAAAATCACGACACAATTATTATTTGTTCTACGTGTTTCCGTGTTTGTCGTCTCAAATCTTAAATTTTTCGAAATTTCAATATTTTGCTTGAATTTCGATATAATATTCATACTTTTCACTCGAAAAACTGCCATTGACGTCTAAGTTTTCGAATATATGTACAAAATCACTACACAATTATTATTTGTTCTACGTGTTTCCGTGTTTTTCATCTCAAAACTCTAATTTTTCGAAATTTCAATATTTTGCGTCAATATTTACATGTAATAGACGAAGATTTTATACTTTTCACCCGAAAAACTGCCATTGACGTCCAAGTTTTCGAATACATGTTCAAAATCACGACACAATTATTATTTGTTCTACGTGTTTCCGTGTTTGTCGTCTCAAATCTTAAATTTTTCGAAATTTCAATATTTTGCTTCAATTTCGATATAATATTCATACTTTTCACTCGAAAAACTGCCATTGACGTCTAAGTTTTTGAATATATGTACAAAATCACTACACAATTATTATTTGTTCTACGTGTTTCCGTGTTTTTCATCTCAAAACTCAAATTTTTCGAAATTTCAATATTTTGCGTCAATATTTACATGTAATAGACGAAGATTTTATACTTTTCACCCGAAAAACTGCCATTGACGTCCAAGTTTTCGAACATGTTTAAAAAATCACGACACAATTATTATTTGTTCTACGTGTTTCCGTGTTTGTCGTCTCAAATCTCAAATTTTTGAAATTTCAATATTTTGCTTGAATTTCGACAGAAATTTCATACTTTTCACGTGAAAAACTACCATTGACGTCCAAGTTTTCGAATACATGTTCAAAATCACGACACAATTATTATTTGTTCTACGTGTTTCCGTGTTTTTCGTCTCAAACCTCTAACTTTTACTCAAACCTCTAACGAAAAACACGGAAATATGTAGAACAAATAATAATCGTGTCTTGGTTTTGTACGTACATTTGAAAACTTGGACGTCAATGACAGTTTTTCGAGTGAAAAGTTATGGCTCGAAATTCAAGCAAAATATTGAAATTTCGAAAAATAAGAGGTTTTAGACGAAAAACACGTAAACACGTAGAATAAATAATGAAAAGTATGAAATTTATATCGAAATTCAAGCAAAATATTGATTTTCGAAAAATTTGAGGTTTGAGAAGAAAAACACGGAAACACGTAGAACAAATAATAATTTGTCGTAATTTTGTACATTTATTCGAAAACTTGGACGTCAATGACAGTTTGTCGAGTGAAAAGTATGAAATTTATATCGAAATTCAAGCAAAATATTGAAATTTCGAAAAGTTAGAGGTTTGAGATGAAAAACATGGAAACACGTAGTACAAATAATAATTGTGTAGTGGTTTTGTACATTTATTCGAAAATTGGGACGTCAGTGGCAGTTTTTCGAGTGAAAAGTATAAAATCTTCGTCTATTATTTATAAATATTTACGCGAAATATTGAAATATCGAAAAATTAGAGGTTTGGGACGAAAAATACGAAAACAAGTGGAAGTTGTAATAATTGTTTTGTGATTTTGTGCATATATTTGTAAACCTGGACGTCAATTACATTTTCGAGTGAAAAGTAGGAAATTTCCGTATATTCCTCTATAAATAAAAATATAAATGTTAAAAATCTCTAATCTCCGAAAGTTCTTCACCGATTATTTTGAAATTTTGACAAAAGGTTGCATTCGTATACGGGCATTTGTATATAAAAATGTATTTAAAACAGACGGTATAATAAGAGCGCTCTCTGTTGAACTTAATGGCAACACACGCAATATAGATTTTGACTTATTTTCATTTTGATTTCGAATATTGAATATTAAATAATAAAATATTAAATATTGAATTATAAATATTCAAATACGCGCGTGTTGAAAAACAGCGCCATCTGTTGGACGTAAAAGCAGCACAAGCTGTACTAAATATTTTATATTAGCGCCATTTCGTGGGAATCTGTGTCTGTCAACGGCGTTCATTTCTTGATTTTATTTTTTTCTTTTGTCTTTCATTTCGTTTTTTTTAACTGTTTTTCTTATTTTTCAGTGCAATTAGCGGTGAAATTGAGATGTGTCGATTGATTTTTATTGAGGAAAAACGGGATTTGTCTGTGTCGATTGATCACGTAATACCAAACATTGCTCATTTACAGATTATGTAACTTAGCATTTTCAATGTTTTCGATTCTTTCATTTCATTTTTTAAATCAAATTCGTGCATTGTTTGCAATCATATTGACCACCTGCTCTCCTTCATGTCCAACAGAGTTATGGGAGAAATATAAATCGCACATAGCTGAAGATATTTTACGTCGAATACGCGAGGAAAATTCAAATATGAATATCGATTTCTCAGCAGAAATCTACAACGAAGCATTGATAATGATTAATGATTTGTGTTTAGAAATCGCAAGCAAAGTTCTCAATATGTTCTTGTTACGAGTATAACTTTATTTCTTCTTTTTCAGTGCAATCAGCTTTATAGTTCATCAAAATAATGCCTCGCAGAAGATCAAACTTAGGCGGTCGTATTCGCGGAGCAAAAGCAGTGCGACGAGTAATTGCAAATCAAATTGAGGAAGAACGGGTATCAGCGAGCGAAACCGACAAAGGATGGCTCAAATACGTGCTAAGGAAGCAGCAGAGCGACGTGCAGCCAGACTTGAGGATGCATGGTTTCGAGCACGGTGATCGCGTTCTGCAGCTTCAGATCTGCTTCGTTCTCAACAGAATGAACGCAACAGGCTGAGAGTGGCTGAAAGACGTCAAAAATATTGTATACCCACAAGCATTGTGAAATTAAACATATTAGAAACGTGTGCTATCTCTTTTCTTTCTTTTCCATTTAACCAGTCTGAGCCACAGCAACGCGTGGCCGGGTACAGCTAGTATAAAATAAAAAACTAACATCACGTTATGAAAAAAATACGCAGACATAGGTAGAATACTCCTCTTTTTTGACAGATGACCTAATGCAGGATCATATCGTGAACTAGACAAGAGACTTTCTATTGCGGTATAATCTCTCATATACATGTACAGTACCCGGTGGTAAGTAATACACATCGGGCTTAATAAAGAGACTGTCGGCCATAATCGGCTAACTTCGGTTTTGTAGAGCGTCGTCTTTGTCATGTATACACGTGTTCCGTCGTGATTTGTCAGAGACAGATACGACGCTCTACAAAGCGGAAGTTAGCCGATTATGGCCGACAGTCTCTTTCTTAAGCTCGATGTGTATTGCTTACTTCCGGGTAGTGATAGTTTAGCTTAAAGAGTAATTTTGCAATAGTGTGAGTAACACTCTCTGTATTACACAACTTGTGTAGTGGTATTGGTTTTAGAATGCCACACGATTGGTTCGCGCAGAACGCATGTTTGTATTGTTGTTAAAATACTCGGTGATTAGAAAAACACTACCATGTCGAAATAAGGAAAGGGAAAACCGCTTTCAGACCAAGCAAAGGAGATTGTTTTAAATTTTGGTAACGGTTGATAATAATTAGGGATCGGTCGAAAAGGTGCTGCAATCTATTAGTGCCATTTTTGTCTAACGTAATGTATAATTCAAAATGTTTCGAAAGCTTACAATGCACTTTGTTATAACTTATACGTTTCCTAGAATTTAGTATCACTCCATCCACTATTATTTTAAAACTTTATTACTTAGCATTGTATTGTAATTATGATAATTATGATTATCTAATTAAAGCTGACGAACATTTTTACTTTATAATACTTGTACTTATATTTATTTTTAATCTTGAAAAATTCCATTACATGTTGTTATTTAATGTTTCCTAGAATTTGCCATGCCTAAACAATTAATATACATATTAAAAAACTTACTTTCATTTTATTTTTATGATTATTACAATTTAAGCTGACAGCATTTTTAATTTACAAAACGTGTGTGTTCATTTCAATGTTTGAATACAAAATATTATTTTTATATTTTTTCACTTCATTAAAAAAATAAAGTGACAAGTTTTTGTAAACGCACTGTTACTCACACTATTGCAAAATGACTCTTCTGGCTGAACGATTTTTACTGTACTAGTTGCAACCCGTGAAATATTCACGGAAGTAAAACTAATTCTACATTTATGAAAATATATATTCATATATGTAAAATTTGTTTATATTTATCATTTATACATCGTCCCCTTTTACACCGGTTCAAAAATTGTTAGCTAGGTATTTAAAATTCGTTCAGTATCACGGACCCACCGAGATTCAAATTTCGAATTACTTTCGGAGAGAATCCAAGTATTCGTCTCTCGCTCTCTTGTATTCAAAATTCAATTCTCGTATTCTTTCTTCGACGACAACCATCATATGGGTTTTGGCCTATTTATACTATGATATGGGTCAACTACTAATATAGCAATACAAAAAAACTACGACAATGGCAATACGAAAAAACTACGATAATGGCAATACGAAAAAACTACGATAATGGCAATACGAAAAAACTACGATAATGGCAATACAAAAAAACTACGATAATGGCAATACGAAAAAACTACGATAATGGCAATACGAAAAAACTACGATAATGGCAATACGAAAAAACTACGACAATGGCAATACAAAAAAACTACGATAATGACAATACGAAAAAAACTACGATAATGGCAATACAAAAAACTACGATAATGGCAATACGAAAAAACTACGATAATGGCAATACAAAAAAACTTCGATAATGACAATACGAAAAAAACTACGATAATGGCAATACAAAAAAACTACGATAATGGCAATACAAAAAAAAACTACGATAATGACAATACGAAAAAACTACGATAATGGCAATACAAAAAAACTACGATAATGGCAATACGAAAAAACTACGATAATGGCAATACGAAAAAACTACGATAATGGCAATACGAAAAAACTACGATAATGGCAATACAAAAAAACTACGATAATGGCAATACAAAAAAACTACGATAATGGCAATACAAAAAAACTACGATAATGGCAATACAAAAAACTACGATAATGGCAATACGAAAAAACTACGATAATGGCAATACAAAAAAACTACGATAATGGCAATACGAAAAAACTACGATAATATGATCTCATTTGTAATAAGATCCATAATGTATGTATATCTTTATGAGACAAAATTATAGAGCAGTACTAAAATAATTTAAATTCATTAATTTTTTTCTATGGAACATGGCGTACAAATAAAAATATATTTACAGCGTATTATTTCCCTCCAAATATGAGATCATGTTTAAAAATTTCGATAAAATTATATTTAAACCCATAGTACATTAGTGACATCTGTACGAAACATTGCGAAATGTTTCGAATGTTAGCTTTGATTTTTTCGTAGTTTTCTACTTATATGAAATATATCGCTATAGGCAAAACCCTACAAAACGGGTTTGTGTCTCAGATATCTTTATGTGTATCTTATTCTGTAATTTTTCAAGAGTAAAATAATGCTTTCAGCGGACCAATACTTATTATAGCTTGATCAGCACTATTTCAGTATGATACAGGCGGCCCTCGACTTTTGCAAATAATTGATTCCTGATCATTTGTGTGCGAAAGTTGAATGTACGAAAGTAGAGGGATGTAAAAAAAACATCGAAAAATGTATTTTAAAATATTTATTTATCAATAATAATATTTATTTATCAATATACATAATTAAGTTAACGAGGCGTGTTTAAGTACTTTCAGGTGATTTTTTTATAAACTTTTAAGAGTAATAGTTTAGAAAGATTAGGATGAGTCCTGTGACAGCTCACAAATTTGCCCCAATACAACCTTGTAAGGATGTTCAGTAATTTTAATTATTTTATCAACTTTAACACTTTCCTTACTGTGCTAAACAATTCTGCCAGCCACTGTGCTGGACGCTCAGCATCCAGTGAAAATTGTATGTTTTAAATTAAAATTATGCAAAATCTGCTAGGTTATTTTTTGTAATTAGGATGAGTCCTGTGACAGCTCATAAATTTGCCCCAATACAACCTTATGTAATGTATTTACCTAAATAACTTGCTATTTATTAGAATTGAGGCTTATATTAAAGTTGATAAAATAATTAAAATTACTGAACATCGTTACAAGGTTGGATTGGGGCAAATTTGTGAGCTGTAACAGGATTCATCCTAGAATTTCCGAACTATAGTTGAATACCACCCTTTTTTTTCTTTTCTTCATAAAGAGTTCTATAACATGCTGTGTCTTTCTCAATCGCCCTACGTACTTGAGATATACGTTCTCAATTGGGATCACATTCTTCAATGATAGTCACACAAATTTGTCAAGATGCATGAAGGCTTCATTCATATTTTTTATTGTCAAAGTCTTGACTATTTTATCAGCTTCTTCTTCCTCACTTTCATTGTGTATTTCATTTAACTATTGTTGCTCAATTAAGTATTCATTTGACAGAGGTACTGAGTGAGATTCAATCAACTCATTAACATCTTCGTTGTTGACGTCCAGTCTAGTTCATTCATTAGGCTAACTATTTCATCTGTGATAGTTTCCGGAGTTTCTTCAGAATTTATAAAATCACTTGTCATTTGTGGGCATATTGTTTTCCATTAACCTTTCATTGTTGACTCTTTTATTTCAGTCCACGTGTCTCCAATATTGTTTATTGCGTTTCATATATTATAGTTCTTCCAAAAAAGTGGGAGCGACTGCATTATCGACAAAAAATCTTTAAAAAATGTGCGAAATAGCGAATTGTGCGAAAGTCGAGGGCCGACTGTATAATAAATCTCTTCTTTCAAATATGTACTGCACTGAAGTAGGGGCTATTGATCCTTATAATGATTCATGTACAATTCTTTCTTCCCTATATCCCCCATCCTCATTCTCTTTTCCTATCTTCTCGGAAAATATTCAATTTTTTGTAAGGTCTCCAAGTAGTTTATGTAGTAGGTTTTTTGTAAGATCTCCAAGTAGTTTGTGTAGTAGGTTTTTTATTCCTATTTGAATATTGAACTCATTTAATCAGTCTTATGTGTCAAATATCTTTGCATAATCGATAAAATATACTTTTCTGATAAAGGTTTTCATCAATTTGATTTGCAAATTCATAACTCATGTTTAACTTTCCATTTATTTTTGAAATTCTTTTAAGTACCCCGTTTTGGCCTGACTATAGGACGACCCTGATTATAAGGTGGCCCTTATTTTTAAATCTGCTTTTTGGAAAGAAAAACATTTCCCTCACCATTATAATATTGTAGCGATGGTAGTTATCAATGTAGCATGTGTCCTATGAGGACGTGCTGATGATGTTGATATTGACATCGCTATATTCGTTTTAGTCGAATTCTGCGTTCCTTTTCGTTCAGGGTCATCAATGTAACGAGTTGCTTATCTTGATACGTCGTGATGATCTTGATTTGTATTTATTTTATTTATAAATACTCAGGAATGCGGAACTCAGAAACGAAAGTGAGAGTGAATGGTCGATAAATAAAAACAAGTCTTTGACAGTTGAATGTACAATAATAATCTTTATTTCTCGGCGCGTGGGTAATTTATACTAATGAATGAACCAGTTCGCGATACATATTCTGTCTTACTCTAGCGCATGCATTGGCGGGTAGATATTTATTTGTATTCGGAGATGGCTAGACAAAACGTAAATACTACTTGTGAGTACAAATTGTTGTAAATAGTACATCGGTCATTGACCCTGTATGTTTACTATTTTAATAATAAATTATGTTTAACAATTCACTTATTTATTTTGACAATTAAATATTTATTTAGGTAGGTATCCTACAATATTATGAAAAATAAAATGCAAAATGTTTAACGAAATATACAATATATTCACTAAAACAAAGTACCCAGATAATAGTAAAGTACATGTTTAAACATGAAAAGAAGAAATATGAAAGTCCAACTACAGTAGCTTATCAGATCAGTCAGATTCACACATGGCTATAGCATCCTCAGCATCAGTCTCATCTCATCTTCAGTGATATTATCGTCTTCGGAATCCTCAATCATATTTTCCCACAAAATATCATCTTCAGCACCGTCCATTTTATTGGATATACAACATTTTTTAAATCCATTGATGATGGTCTCAATGAAAATTTTATTCCACCAGGCCTGCAGGATCCACTCACACAGATTAGTGACAGACGTTTTTTTTTAATTTTTCCAGTAAGGGCATGATCAGTGGATATCAACCAGTTTGAGTACTGTTTTTTTTTCAAGTTATCTTTAAATAGCTCCTCGTCTTTCAATATGGTCAGTCATAATATTTTTTTAGGTAGCAAAGATGCAAAATGAAGCACAGTACAAAAAAAACACCTCAAAAACTGTCAGAAATTATTACGCACAGGCTATGTGTAAACAATGACGCCTTTTGAACGCTCTCATTTCAATGTTTGTGACTCGAATATAAGGCGACCCCCCTATTTACGTGTCGCCTTTTTAAATAAAAACCTCGCCTTATAGTCGGACTAATACGGTATGTTGCCAAATATTTATAGCAAAATTTCTTTCGAACTCAATATACGAGTATTTATAATTGAAAGAATTGGTCTGTAATTTCCGTAATCACTGTTTTCTCTGTTTTTGTTAATAGGTCTTACCATTGCTCCATTTAATTGTTATGTATCATCATCATCATTGTCAACTAGGGTCGATCCACTGCTGGATGAAGGTCTCCCCAAGTTGACTTCATATAGTTCGGTTTTTTGCTTATTGATGCCATGTGATGCTGCCATGCTTCCTGATTTCATCTATCCAGCGTACCTTCGGTCATCTTCTGGGTCTCTTTATGCCTCTTGGGTACCATTGGACTATTTCAGATGTCCATTGGGAGTCTGACATTCTGACTACGTGTCCTGCCCATCGACACTTAATTTTATATATGCATAATTAATTCGTCATATTATAATGAAATATATATCAAATTGGATATTATTTTATAATGAAATCAAATAGGATATCAACCCTTTAATGGGCATAAGCAGAAATGGGTCGCATATGCGACCACCCTTATGGTTATACTTATAAGGATTCATTTTCTTAATGAAACGTTTTTAAGTAACACAAATGTTAAATTGGCAAATGTAGCGGACGGGCAGAGGTCTTATTAAAGACCGATCGTCGTGAAGTTAGCTGCATGTTCAGTAGCAACGATCTAAACATCCAGTCAATTCATTGTCAAAAATGTATGATAAATAGATATTATAAGTAAATCACCATTCATTATATCTCATATAAGAATTGTATTTCCCAATACAACCTTAACTTAGATATTATTACCTAAATATTCATCAGTCACTTTTGCGACCACTGACATGACCCCTGAAATGGGCATGGGTCTCATATGCGAACGCCTCATTTCCAAAAAAAATAATTTTTTTGACACATTTTCGAAAAAATAAAGTTAATTTGATACGCATAATAATGATTTATTCCACGAATAACTCAATATCTCAAAAATAAAAAATTTGCGCCTTAAATAGTTAAGAATCACAAAAATCCATAGTGATGGAGGATGTGCAGCAGATGTACCACATAGAATTAGTGTGAGATGGATGAAGTTTAGATCAATGACGGGAGTTCTGTGTGATCCGAAAATGCCAGTAAAGTTAAAAGGAAAAGTATACCAATCGATTGTCAGACCCGCACTCCTCTATGGCTCCGAATGCTGGATGATGTATAACTCTTACTCTAGGCAACTAGAAACTGCTGAAATGCGCATGCTAAGATGGTCGTCAGCTGGTGTGTCCCTAAGAGCCAAAATAAAAAGCTCACGCATTCGTTGGAAGCATAGGTGTTACAGACATCAACAGTAAGATGGAGGAGAGGCGATTGAGATGGTATATGGGCACGTTGGACGCAGAGCACCCGATCACATTGTTAACCAGGCAATCTTCCTCGAATAACGACCAGAGGAAGACCAAATAATTTGTGGGTGGTGCAAAAAGATAACCTGATGCAGAGGCACGACCTGGGGGACGTAGTCCGGGACAGAAGAGCATACAACCTGAGGATGAGGAAAGCTGACCCCAATAGTCTTCGCAGACAGTGAGTTGGGATGGAGCCAGGGAGAAGAAGAAAAAGAATCACAAAAAAAACGGAATAAAGTATTTTCATAGTTTAATATTCTTATACAACATTCATACATACTTGTATATAGTATAGGTCGTTATAAACAAATACACATTCACTGGTAACTATAAAAACTGTTTGTACAAAAAAATAATAAAGTTGTCAAAAATGTATAGTTATACCATAAGTATTTGGCTTTATATTTTTATGCGACAATTGTTTATTACTTAAATTATTAAACATTAATTCAAGTTCTAATATATAATATAATAATAAGACACAATTTTATTTTCCCACAAGTGTATTTAAATTTATTAGGCTGTCCGGACGAAAATGACATATTTTGCATGGTCATTTTTTATCATCAGCTGTGTTCCAGTCTTTGGTCCTACAAGACGTGATTTGTGTTATATTCATCAGTTGACATCTGAAGAACGTTATTTTAGGGAATTTTTTCCAACGTGGGTTAAAATGAAGAGTTATAAGAAAGAAAAAAATCAATCTAGCTTTCATTTAAAAAATGAAATTTTCGTTCGGACAACCTATTACATAATGTAGATATCAATAGTATATTTTCCCACAAGTATGTTTATATAATATTCACATCAATAGCATATTCAAATGTTTTTGTTTGTTTATAATTACAAGTATCAGTTATTTTTTTAGAGTTAAATATTTGAAGTAAAAAATTAATCTGTTTATTAAATATGGTAACTAGAATATTAATCTGTTTATTAAATATGGTAACTAGAGTATTAATCTGTTTGTTAAATATGGTAACTAGAATATTGTAATTTTTTGTCTTTTAAATTTAAGTATTAATGTTTAAGCATAGAACATTTGAAAAATATAAAATACTAAATATAAATTATATATATGGTTTTTGACCAAAATTGATGATTTTTTAAATTTATTTCCTACAGGTGAAGTTTTTTTATGTAAATGAAAACTACTTTGACTAATATATTTTTATAAATTAAGTTTAGTTATTTTATCACTTGTAAACATTATTAATAATACATTTAAAACAGTACAGATTGTCTTAAATGTGTGAAATTCGAAATAATACAGTACTAACATTCTTTTCCAGCCTCTATAATATTTTATAATGGAATTTACACTTTGGTTTCTTGGTATTGTCAATAAAATAAAATCAAAATGTATTCCAAGATGGGAAAAAATACTAAAATTAGTTTATGAATATACATTCTTTCAGTTAAACATGGGACTTTACGATAAGAGGATTAAAACTTTATTGATGGTGAAATTTAAATTAATACAGTACTAACATCCTTTTCGAGACTCTACAATATTTTATAATGGAATTTACACTTTGGTTTCTTGGTATTGTCAATAAAATAAAATCAAAATGTATTCCAAGATGGGAAAAAATACTAAAATTAGTTTATGAATATACATTCTTTCAGTTAAACATGGGACTTTACGATAAGAGGATTAAAACTTTATTGATGGTGAAATTTAAATTAATACAGTACTAACATCCTTTTCGAGACTCTACAATATTTTATAATGGAATTTACACTTTGGTTTCTTGGTATTGTCAATAAAATAAAATCAAAATGTATTCCAAGATGGGAAAAAGTACTACAATTAGTTTATGAATATACATTCCTTCAGTTAAACATGGGACTTTACGATAAGAGGAATAAATTTTTTTTTGATAGTGTATATAAAATTAGATCGTTCGGTTGCCCCCTGTTGACCATTGGTTGATCAAAGTAAACATGACATATTTTTCGTGGTCAAATAATGACCGCATTCAAGTTTAAATATAATGTGAATATTTAAATGAAATCTTTTATGAGAATCCAATATTTTAGATTTTTTTATTTTATGATACACTGTTATTCTCCTTTATTAAAATGCTATACCGTAATCTTAAAACAATCTGTCCTAAGTGAGATACAGGCAAAAGCCTAGTTTACTGGGGATACGACCAATAAAAGGAAACTAACCCAGATCCATTAAAATTGTGTATTAAAATTTATTTTTTTTAAATTGTGGATTTTATAGATTTCTTGTCATATGTAAAAAAAATTTTAATAAATACCATCGATAAGCATCCTGAAACTCTATGAAAAAAACAAAACCAAATGGATTGATTGCCTTATTAAAAAAATTTTATTCCAAAGTAATTTCTTGGCTTAATCTTTTTTGTATGTGGTATACAATTTCGTTCTTCGGGGCCTTTCAATCGAAAAAAAAAATTTATCAAATTAATTAATTACTAAATGAAAAAAAATATTAAATATTCTAAATTTTTTTTATTTTACTACTTAATAAAACTA
The DNA here is from genome assembly GCA_949825065.1 of Odontocerum albicorne. Lineage (NCBI taxonomy): Eukaryota > Metazoa > Arthropoda > Insecta > Trichoptera > Odontoceridae > Odontocerum > Odontocerum albicorne. The sequence continues at coordinate 51,109,059 of OX463840.1, read as the reverse complement.
ATAGTTATTTTATTCGGAAACAAACTTTAATTTCACAATTATTTCAAAGTATGAAGATTTTGATATAAATTTAAAGAACTTTATTTTATCAAGTTTTTCAAATGCATTTTTAAAAACAAACAATTGAAAAAAATATATTAATGTATATCTTGAAATTTCCTAGAAAAGAATAAATTATTTTATTTGTGATGTAAATAAATAGATGTTTAAGAAATTATTAGTAAATAATAAATATATAAATATTCACTTATATCAAAAAAGAAAACTTATTATACAATACATTATTACAGTCTTGATTTATGTATTGGTGAATAAAATTATTGTGACATATTGTTATACTTCAGAAAGTCTAGGATGAACCGTGCAACGTTTAAAACGTCACGTCACAAAGGGATGGGATAAAATCGTTTTTTTTTACAAATCGAATAGTTTTTTTTATAAAACGAACAATTGTTTTTCTCTAAACTGACGTTTTAATTCCTAATTTTCATTCGGTAATATCTGTAAACTGTAATATTATAGTATTTATTCATCATCTCAATAGATGTCGTCTCTATATGTTCATTATTTAGATTATTCGAATTATACTTGAGAAAATGTAGGATGGTTCCTTGACATTTGAAATGTCATGTCTCAAAGGGATGGGGTAAACTCGTTTTTTTTTTACAAATCGAATAGTTTTTTTTATAAAACGAACAATTGTTTTTCTCTAAACTGACGTTTTAATTCCTAATTTTCATTCGGTAATATCTGTAAACTGTAATATTATAGTATTTATTCATCATCTCAATATATGTCGTCTCTATATGTTCATTATTTAGATTATTCGAATTATACTTGAGAAAATGTAGGATGGTTCCTTGACATTTGAAATGTCATGTCTCAAAGGGATGGGGTAAAATCGTTTTTTTTTTACAAATCGAATAGTTTTTTTATAAATCGAACAATTGTTTTTATCTAAACTGATGTTTTAATTCCTAATTTTCATTATACTGACTTTCTAATGTATTGTATGATTTGTATATATCTTTAAATAGGCCAAATATCTTTAAATAGTATTAATCCACTATGGATTAATACTAATTATAAAAAAAAAAAACGAAAATCCAATTATCGAATACCCCATCCCTAGCCAATAAACGTCACCAAATATAATTTGATTTTAACAAACTGCCACATTTTTGCTAATTTGTGACAAGATGTATTAATTTGTCATTATTGTAAGTTTTATGTAATGTATTTACCTAAATAACTTGCTATTTATTAGAATCGAGACTTATATTAAAGTTGATAAAATAATTAAAATTACTGAACATCATTACAATGTTGTATTGGGGCAAATTTGTGAGCTGTCATAGGACTCATCCTAGATTTTCCGAACTATAGATAATACAGGCGTACCTTAACTTACAACATTTCAGGTTTTAGACCATCTTCATAACTCAACTTAAAGTCAATAAAGGGTTTAAAAATTTAAAGAAAAAAAATCAAAATATTTGGATCGCATCCTATTTCCAATGTAAAAAAATAATGTAGACATTAATTTTGAATGGCGAGCTTATACGATTGGAAGATTGAATAAATAAAATAAAATGATATGTAGGAAAATAAGTTTAAATAAGTTCATAAATTATAACATATAATTAATTAAGATTAGTTAAGTAATAAATTTGTATATAGGTAAAGCCTTGACAAATGTTTGTCTAGTAATTTACTTGTTTAATAAAAATAAAAAAAAACGATTGGAAGACACTTTAAACTTTAGATGATGCAGTGATAGAATGAAGAAGTCATATTGCATGTCATTGTACTCAAGCAAACTTTGGGTGAATGTTCTATTGAGGTGTTGCAGTGCTTCGGAGATGTTTCCCCAAGATCATTTGCCAGATTTTGATGCACTTTTGAATAATTATAATCTTACGCTTTCTTCAAATTTAGAATTCATGAGTGTATAATAAAAATTTACTACTTATTAATTAGAATTATTACATTGGAGAATGCTGTTAGCTTTTAATGTGTTCCTCGTGGGAAGCACAAACGCCTGTGTTCTGACGACAATCCAAGTTTCAAGTCACAAATACTTAAAAATAATGACAGAAAACCGGGATAAAAATGGAACTAAAATTTTAAATAATCTTTATTCTAGCGAAATCTCTGAAAACCTTGTCAAATAATATATTAGTTTATGAGATATTGTTGAATAAACAGAGCGCCGAATTTTGTGGGTTTCTCAATATTTGTAGGTATTGTTGTGTCACATGTAACGACCTGTCGCTCGGATCGAGTCCTGCAATGAGTCTCTCTTACGTAAATAAACATTACTAGTGCTATATGCATTTGATTGGGTGAATGAAATGAATCATTGCTTTGATCGTAACATTCCTTTGTTTATTTTACGTAATGTTTAGTTTATCTCCTTTATTAAATGAGTCTCCTTTAAGAGTAATGACTTTTATTTATTAACAGAAAATTACTTGAATGTCATGTTTACTTGGTGCTGTAATCAAATATCAGTGATTCTAAACAAAATACGCGTTTAAACTTAGAAATTAAAAAACGCCGAAATTGTGCCACGCACAGGACTCGTGGAATTTGATTTTTAACGCGGAGAACAGATTAAATGTTTATTGCCGCAAGAATTGAATAGTCAGTTCTTATTCCTTGTTTTTTTTATATGACTTGTGTTGTATTGTACCTTTGTACACTTGCTGGAGTAAATTAATATTCCTATATATGATATATGTTTGACAGAATGGCTGTGATCTGCCTACAACTGGTATTCTTTACGTTTATCGATTTTTCTTTTCTATTTTTTTTCATGTCAGGTCCCCCCAACGTTGAATATCACTTGAGAGTAGACATCTTTCTCCCCGGCAGCCCGAAAAAGATCTCCAACGCCCTTTATGCCCGTCCAATCACGTATATTGCGGAGCCAGGAGATATGTCTCCTGCCAAAACTTCTTCGATCTTCTATTTTGACTTGGATGATCAGGTGCAATCATTTGTACTTTGCTCCTCTAAGTACATGACCCAAGTAGGACACCTTTCGAATTTTAATATTAGTCAGCAACTCTCTATCAACTTTGGCTCTTTAAAGAATCCTTGTGTTGCTAACCATGTCCATCCAGGGTATCCGTAGCATTCTCCGGTGCATCCACATTTCGAATGCTTCCAGTCGGTTCATACTACTAACTAACTTTTAAAGCTTTATAGTCATCTTAATTTGGGGGATCAGGTGTAATAATTTGTACTTTGCTCTTCTAAGTACATGACCCAAGTAGGACACCTTTCGGATTTTAATAGTCAGCAGCTCTCTATCAACTTTGGCTCTTTGAAGAACCCTTGTGTTGCTGACCATGTCCGTCCAGGGTGTCCGTAGCATTCTCCGGGGCATCCACATTTCGAATGATTCCAGTCGGTTCATACTACTAACTAACTTTTATAGCTTTTTAGTCATCTTAATTTGGAGGAATGCTTTGTAATGGATTTCAAAGTGTAATGGTATCTATAGATACCATTACACTTTGAAATGTGTAATGGTATCTATAGATACCATGCCACGTCGTTTTTAATATATTAAAAACGACGTGGCATGAACTCACTGGCTGCTGTTTGGCTTACTGTTACACACACACACACACACTTGTTAGCAGTATTGATAAATATCTAAAAGACTTTCATTGAAGACTGAAATATAAGTAGTAAATACACGCCAAGGTATTTTACAAAATAATATAAATATATTTATAAAGTAACAATTATATTAAATTGATTTATATAAAAAGTATAAATAGAAAGGGATTATGACAAAGTTAGCTAAAACGTTTTACCAAGTCGAAACAAACAATAAAAAGTATCTTAATTAAAAATACATTTAAAGTTTAACAGATATTTAAGACCCAGTTTTTAACCACACGCAGTAGGTACACAATATTATTAGGAACATATTCATTTAACGTAACAAATTTAAGATCAACTGTTTCAGATTTTTACACACTTGCAGATTAGTATTGATACCCCTTAGGCCAGAAGTTTTTAAAGTTTACACCATGGTCACCTAGTGCCGTGGAATATTTGAAAATTTTAATGATTCAAAGCAGGTGTCTCCAAACTACGGCCGGCGAGCACCACCAATCCGGCCCGCAGTAGCGGGTGTTATAGCGATCTTAGAATGCCGAGTAATTGAAACCTTATGCTCAACTGGTATGATTTTCTACTTGTCGAATGCAACAACCTGATCAGAATACACCAAGTTATACACAGGTGTCCAAATAATGATAATATCATTTGGAAACAGAAGAGTTTTATATCTTGTATAGCTATGTTAAGCAACAATAGTCACAGTCATAAAAATTGCTAACTAATGCTGACTTGGGCATTTACACCGCATGCTGGACACAGCCCCTGCAAGGAAGGCTTTGTACAGCAATTGAATGGGGCGTAGGAGAGTGGGGAAACTAAAGGTGTAATGACTGGATGGTATGACAGAGAACTGCCGCACACTGGATATAATCAATCAGAGGAGGATTACTGCTGAGAGAGATTAGTGGCAGAGAATTCTGCCGGTAGTCAAGACTTATCCTGGATTATTGGGCTACTAATGATGAGGAAGACACATATGTTTCACTACCTATTTCACTTTTGGCCTTTTGCAATTTCTTCAAACAGTATTAGGTATTGAACTTTTTAAATATTGAACTGCAAACCTGCGGATTGTGAGTCAACAGTTCTTTCACTCAGCCACAAAGTTTAACAATTATCTTCTAAACAATAGTTATCCTTTCAAAGGAAGATAATAATTATCCTTTCAAAACTATTAATTAATTTAAACATTCTCAAATTCATATTCGGTGTTCTTATACCAGTGGTATTTCATATTCCCTTAGTAATTCAATTCATATTTGGTCAGGAGAGCTTGCATGTGGTCAAAACCTGAGTCTTGTAGAGATGCAGCCTTATATTCCTAAATGGTGTGTTCAGGTATCCTCTTCTGTGGATCATGACGTGGTGCTGGATGGACCTTTAAATTCCTCTGTACTGCTTTGTGGCCAAAATTGTACTGATCAGGTACAGTGCAGCGTTGATCAAACCCAGTATCTGTAAAGAGAATAAATAAGTTTATGAGATATGTATTAATTTAAATGTCTATTCTTCACAAGAAAACGTTCTGCATCAGCCGTCTCACCAGGCGCATTGCTTATTCTAAGACAACTGACTTACACCCAAAAAATTCACACACAAATAATCCAACAAATGACTTCTGTGGTTTGGTTTGTAAAATAAGTGTCTTTTAACCCAGTTCGTTCGATTGTCGTTTGAACCCAGATTTTTTTGAAAAAAGGTTTTCAGAATACTTTGTATTCAAGGCCTCTTTAATATCTTTTTGGTGTTGAAAGAGATTACTTCGTAGCGATACACCTGCTAGGTTGTACAATACTTACTACAATGGAAGTGTAATACAATATAATACAAGTCCGTGATGCATGAGAATTATTTACAATGAATTCCCATCTGTCGTCGAAATGTTGTTATT